>CAJQZN010010369.1:0-13223 GCA_907164685.1 Colias eurytheme | reverse complement strand
GTGCCAAATAAATGAGTTTGAGTTTGAGTTTGAGTTTGAGTTTGAGATATGCTGTTGATAGGTAAGTTATGTAATGTATTAAACCTGAAACTCGACCTTTTTTACGCTGCTGATAAGTTTGATGAACAATTTTCTAATATTCTAAGATGAGAAATAAAACTCAAAAACCTTTTTATGTATTGTTTTTCCACATTTATAACATAATGTATCTTTACTATTCTATTATAATCCAATTTTCGGAAAAAAAACATCCGCATTTTCTCCTGATGCACTACCTTCAAAAGTCTGATACAATAATTAGAGTTATATAACGTTGCAATTTGGTCGGCTAATAATTACATAACACAGATTGGATATGTATTTGTAAGTCAGAACCACTGTATATGCTAATTTGGTAATATATTTAGAAGACGATCAGAATAGATTGATATGGAATAAATACTAGTACTTTGTATTACACTTATTAAAATTGGTTTCAATAAAATAGGCTTTATAAGAAATAAATAGCAAGTTAGTTCAGAAATGAATAATTTATATGTTTATATTACCTATTCTAGTGTCAATACTTATAACACACATAAGAGCTGATTTGTGTTATTAAGTCCTTTATTAACCACACATGAGAATCGCTTACTTTTCCTATCTGAAACAGAAAAAGTCCGAAAAATTCATTCTATATAGGTATTCGATAAATAAGAAGCGTATATTTGATAAATTAAAACTTAAAAATATAACCGAAAATAGTTATCAAAATATATAATATTTTATATCTCAATAATATACTACAACATCAAAGGATTACGACTTGATAAATTAACCTCTGAAAACACTAGCATTTTATACACTTAGGGCCGATTTTTCAATGCTTGGATAAAACTTATTCGTCAAATAATGTATAAAACTACCATTTTAAAAACGTATTCTAATTGCCCGTATTTGACAGTTTACGTGACATTTTAATATTATCGTGTAATACTTTATTAGACGGATAAGTTTTATCCAAGCATTGAAAAATCGGCCCTTAAGCGAAGATTACCGCGCTTAGTTCTCAACTAAACAACGTGTAGTTGGAAACACGTTCAGCAAACAATTTAAAACTGCTGAATCGACATCATTAAGATCTTAGCAAACCAAATATCGGTCAAAGCAAAACGTTGAATGCATCCCAAAGCCTCTGAATCCCGCAATATTTTTGTCGTGTACGAGTAAACTTTGATTTCGAAGTTTTCTTTTATCTCGATTCTAGAAAGATTTAGAAGGTGTACGGATTTGTGGATAACTTTACATTATTTGCTTATAACTAATGTGTGAAAGTGTAGAAGTATCTTTCAATTATATCACTACGAACATTTGCTATTTGCCTGTTAAATTAGTCCTTAAATACAATATTAAATTGCACTATTATAAATCATTTAGTTTAGGAAATAATAATCTTAATAATTACCTATCTTATAATAACAAATAAGTGGATGCTTTGAACATAATTTTCTCTCCTTCAATTGATCATTTGCCTGTAAAATTGGTATTTAAAACACAGTATACAATATACATTAATTTGCGTTTCACCGAGCAATTTAGATTAAGAAAATTTCCAAAAAAGCATCTTAATTTAAACTGTTGTAACCTTTCAAATATAATGGCTAAAGTAGTCCTACCTTAATTAATCTATTATGAACTCAAGAGGTGCGTTCATTAAATTTTATTTGTATTAGATGTACGAGTAGATCATATTGAACTAGATATACAAAGTTAAACAGTTTAGCAAATATGTCAGTCTATAACCTTTAATTGCTATAATTATACAGTTACCACCTAAATGTATTAAGCTCTTAGATATTTATTTATTTATTTAAACGAATTTGCATTACAAGACACTAAATATTTTATACAATACTTAATACTTACATATATTTCAACTAGCTGTGCTCCGCGGTTTTATCCGCTGTGCTCAGCTCATGTTGGTCTTAGCGTGATGATATATAGCCTTCCTCGATAAATGGGCTATCTGACACCGAAACAATTTTTCAAATCGGTACAGTAGTTCCTGAGATTAGCGCGTTCAAACAAACAAACAACAAACAAACTCTCCAGCTTTATAATATTAGTATAGATTAATACCTATATACTTATTTGTTTGTATTTTGTTTGTATTTAGTATTTACCAAAGAAGCTCGAAAACCATAATATTCCTACATGTCTCACGCTGTTATTAGTGTTATTATCCCAGTAAATCCCAAACTCATAATATATCAAGACACGAAATTAACTAACGCATCTTATATTACCTTATAATAATATCGCTCGAGAGGCCCATCGTTCTTAACAGGCGTAATCTCTTTTTTGCTTATAGGCTAGGAAAAAAATGACAGTGATAAAGCGATGTCTCTAATTCGTCCTGAGGGAACGTTTATGTTTGAAACATTACCTACGGAATTGGAAAATATTTAATTATACATGGTTGTTTGTGAAGGTCAGATTTCAAAATTTCCATTAGCTTCTGGAATACTTAATTTTTTGGTTGAATGGTGTTAGAATTTTAAAGTATTTAGTACCTACATAATATTATGTGATTTTAGAGCTACGTATGTATTATTTTGGGGTAAGTATACAATTAATTACTTCACTTCACTGATTTAATTCACAATTGAGAAGACATACTTTATTGTTACATAATACAATACAACTGTATAAAGGTGCTCTATAATCCATACTAATATTGTAAATGCGAAAGTAACTCTGTCTGTCTGTCTGTTACTCAATCACGCCTTAACTACTGAACCAATTTGCATGAAATTTGGTATGGAGATATTTTGATACCCGAGAAAGGACATAGGCTACCTTTTATTGCGAAATATGTACCACGGGCGAAGCCGGGGCGGACCTCTAGTATGTCTATAAATATAATTTTACATCAATCTTGTACAGTAAAGCAAGACAATAGTTCATTAGGGCAATAGAAGCTCTATAAGATTAAATTATAATTCATCTTCACACATTGTCTTTTATAATATATTTCATTAGCGAAAGCTGTATTTTTTCTCTACCTTCAGGTACTACTTTTATATTAAAACATCTTATAATTAGCCATAACAATATCTAATTGGAATATTGATTACTCAAAACATAACTTCGTTGAACTTACTCCTTAAAGTTTTCAGACACGGCTCAAGATTCAATCTATTAGTGATTCAGTTTATTTGTTGTGCAAATTGTGTGGTAAGTAAGGTTTAAACTAATAAATTAGTCATCTATTTATTTTGGATTAAGAGCATCGTAATACAATTTGAGTAAAGTTGTTCTATCTAGGATCTGATTTATGTCGACAAATGTAAAATTAAAAATTCGCCGAAAAGGCGTGAACCAAAAGCGGGTCTACAATATTCGACTTTTCACGAGTATTACAAAGTATTATGTAAGAGTAAGAAAAGCTAACACACACACATGCATACCTATATTACCTTGCGTAATTTGGACCCAATTATATTATAATACCAAGTCAGTATAATGCAATCAAAGAACAAGAAAAAGGATTTTCTAGTCTATTTTATTTTTATTTCAAAGATAACAAGTTATAACTGTATATAGGTACTATAAATCACGCTTTACCGGTGATATTTCGAGTGTATCTTCAATAATTACGCCAGCTTTCAGTATTCTTTGAAACCACTCTAAGATTTTTAATCATTCACAAGGACTTCAGAGCCGATCAATCTAGACAGGTGTCAGTTTTCGATTCACGGAAATTGCCGGTATCGCAAAGCCTTCGAGTAAATCCTATTTAACTGGAATCTCCGATCGAACAATTTTCATCATTCATTAGGCGGGTCTCTACAGAGCGAGCATCCTCGCGAAGCGATTGCGTAAGCGTACTTCGTCAAGCGGGTCAGTGTGCTAACAGCTTGGACGCGGTTCGTCCAAAGAAAATGGCGGAACCACGTGTATGCGTCATGTGCTTGTAGTAGTGGAACTGATTTGCCGGTTGTATGAAGCAAACTATTTATTTACTCATTAGCTTTCTGCCCGCAGCTTCGCCCACGTTTTCAAAGACAAACCCGCATAGTTCCTGTTCCCGTGGGATTTCTGGGATAAAACTTACCCTATATGTTAATCCAAGCTACCCTCTATATGTGTGCTAAATTTCATAGTAATTGGTTAAGTAGTATTTGCGTGAAAGAGTAACAAACATACACATACATCCATCCTCACAAATTTTCGCATTTATCATATTAGTAGGTAGTAGGATGTGCTTCGGCCGAGCCACGTCCACACTGACCAAGCTGCTTTACGCAGTTATTGCCTCGCGAGGCTGCTCGCTCTGTGTGGACATTCCCATTCAATTAATGAACCACAGAATTAATTATATTGATTTCTTGTCTGTTAAAAGAATATTGGAAACGTGTTCAAACAGTGATTTTTGATGTGATTTAAAGAAAGATACTTAATGTATTTCCATAAGGACGCCTGAAATATTGATAAAATCTAGTGGAAAGTGTCAGGCTAATGAAAATCGTATTGATTATAAGTTTTATCTAAATTGGCGAGTTCTGACTTTTGTGCGCTTGAGGTAGCTTCTTAATATGAATTTTAAGCTTCAAATATAGGTAAGTATTTAATATGTGTTTTATTTTCAGGTAGAGCACAGCTATTATACTTAAACAATTTCTGTGCATAAAATAGTCTCTATAATCATTGCATACACTTATTTCTACACATAAAAATACTTTAAATAATGAATAGTCTATTAACTCAGATTTACTTTATTTCATCCATATCTTATTTAAAATTACAATAAATGATTGGACCGTACTACGTCCACAATGCAGTGCACGCCAAATATTTGCGATAGCCACACAAACATTTGATGTAGTATGCGACACCACAATACAGGATTATATTCCGTGTATTCCCAATTGTATACTATTTAAATACCCTCATTTGCTTGTGTTTGTATCAATTACAACTTGCTCTTACGCTTGCATGGGTTGAATGAAAGTTTCTAGTTGAACTGTTTAGTCTGTTGTTTAGTAGCTGTATCGTTTATGGTCGTGGTAATAAGGATCGCTATAAGTTACTTTGTAGTGTATTTAATATAATGCTAAAAGCTTCATATTACAGAAACTATTATAATAGACTTTAAAAATCGGTGTTGGATTAGGTGGAAAGTTATGATATCCAGATTTTATTTGTCAATTTATTAGAATTATAAAAATTTGCCGAAATAATGGTACCTATAGGTATTTTTATCGAAATGTAGAACGATACTCACAACTGGTAAAAAGCAAGACCTCGAAAAGAAAAAGAAATACAAAGCAACTCATTCTTTTCAAACAGCTTTTAAAAATATGAAGGTTTCTGTGATTATAGTTATATCAGCCACTTTGGCTGTTTTTAGTAAAGCTTAAGATAATAATACAATGAACAAAATACTTTTAATAGTTTTCTTTGCGGTTAAAAAAATATTTTCTGTGTGTTATCTATACTTCTATACTAACATTATAAAGCTGGAGAGATTTTTGTTTGAACGCGCTAATCTCAGGAACTACTGGTCCGATTTGAAAAATTCTTTCGGTGTTAGATAGCCCATTCATCGAGGAAGGCTATATGATATATATCATCACGCTAAGCCCAATAGTAGCGGAGCTACGCGGGTAAAACCGCGTGGCACAGCTAGTACAAAATATATAGATTCGTGCCCGTTATACTATATTAAGTATCGATCACATTAAAATAAATTATGTTTTATGGAATCGTTTAAATTTACATAATTTCGGGACATGGCTTTATATTTCAGATTCCTTGGATTATTTCACTTCACATAACTCTTCGACTTTTCTCTCCTATTCGATATGATTTATTACCTGCCTATCCGATCTGAATTCGGAGGAATACAAAAGACGAACTTTCGTACAAACTTTTATTCTCAGTTTGAATAGCACAATGGAAGCCAATTATTTAAATCTACTATTTTAACGCTACGTTATTGAAAGATTGTATGAAAATACTAGTTTTCGCCCGCGTTCACCCACGTTGTAACAGAAAATCATACCTAATAATACCTAATAGTAATACCTAGATCCCGTCCTCGTGGGACTTACGGGATAAAATCTTATGTCCTTTCTAAGGTCACAAACTGTATTTGTATATCTGTTATATAACCATATCGTATATTGTTACATAACCATATGGTGTGAAAAAGAGACAGACAGGTGACTTTACAAACTTTTCTCACCTACCTTTATCACAGAGTTGTATACAAAATATAGTTTACTTAATACGTATCAAATCCAACCCAAAAAAAATATAGTACTGTTTCGGAAAAATTGGGCACAAGCTCTTGAACACGAGTATTGTATGTAGAGTGTAGATGCTATAAATTTTCGGTCATACTACCAAAATCCTAACGTCAATCACGGCTAGACACATAAACAGGCTTTGGCTCGTAACTTCTTATTTGCAATCTTAAGAAGATGTCTATGCATAAACAGTATACACTCCAATCACTTGTTTCAGTATGAAACAAAGACACATGAAGTTTGGGAGACGAGAGATGCATCGGCACGGAATGGGGTCGCTTGCAGTGTTAAATTTATGCAGTCACAATTTATAGAAGTGGGTTAGAGGTTAAGTCTAGACCTTAATTGCATCATTTACGTCACTTTATAATTTTTTAGATGCACAATTTTAATTGTTTTAAAGATTAACAATGTCGCTGTTACAAGAATATCTTTGCAATTCATAGTTTCGCTCAGCAATGCATATTTAAAGCATATTGGAATTCCATTGAGAAAGTGTACTTATTAATTGCTTTATAGATTAAAAAAATCAGGTTTACTGTAACAAGAACATCTGGAATGCATAATTTCAACAGCGCATAATAAAAGTATATCTGAATTGAAAGCTTTAAAAGTCTACTAAACCTTTCCAATCATATTGCTTCAAAATATTTCCATTGTAAATGAAAGCAAAGCTATCAGAACATTCTATTTGCATTTTTGTGTATCAAAGTGTTGAAATCAAATCCTTTCGCTACCTCATTCGATTCACCGTTCGTTTTACACGCAACTGAAATTCGATTGTCTGTTTTAAAGCACAATAAAAACGGAAGAGTTTATCGCCCAGTAAAGCCAATAAGGATCAGTTTGACCTTTATGAAACCGCTCACTTGACTCGTTTTATCCGTACGAAGGGAATCTTTTCATTTTTTCGATCCGTTGATTTATACGTGGCGGCAGAATATGTCATTTTGATTTAAGTACGTGTTCATTTGAGATAGCGTTAGTTTTTAGAAATCTTGGGATAGTAGAGTATTAAAATAATTTAATTGTGGATGCAAAATGAATGGAGATACGATGCTTAGAGATTTTATTTACGAGTATCGGTTTAATTTGAGTAATGAGCATAACGATATCAATCTTAAAAAGAAAATGACGAATTATTTATTTTTTAATGTTTAGAAAATTTTGATTGATGATTTCGACCTTATTATGCATGAAAAATTGAACATTTAAATATTATATTGCCTTAAAACCTCCTCTGACGAATGCTCTATTGAAAAGGTTCCGCCGTTTCGGTATCCTGTGCAAATAGACTAAATTTTTTATGGTAATATCTAAGATGAAATAATAATTTTTCGCTTAAACGCTATCCCGTTTATATAATGTGCGACTTCTTTCTATGAAATTAATGTTGACCGATTAGAATAGTTCTCTAGTTCACTATAAATTGCTGAACTTTTAGCAACAATTTAAACTGAACCTTACCATACGAATACTTGTGGGTAGTATAAATTCCAGTAAAATGGTTTAATTAAATAATTAATGTATGGCTATCCTAGTAAATTCTACAAAATAATAATGTAGAAGTAGTTTTATATGCTACGTTTTTTTTTATTTTATTACACTTTTGCTATTAGACATTTTGTGTCGATTTTTTGGAAAATTTTAGTTAAATTATATAGATTTGTGGCGACAATCTTGGATAATTTCACATTATTTTTTTAATTTTTCCACGTTTTATTATGTCATCATGCTGTTGAAGCTTTTTGGTCGAGTTTTGGTAAATTTAAAAATTGGATTAGAGTTAAGTTGTTGTTTCCAAAAATAAAACTTTTAAATGGGTTCTATAATTATGATGAAAATTTGTTTCCAGAACGATAACCACATTATAACTAGAAAAAGCTACTTCCTAATATTATGTGAAAATAAATTTCGTATTCATAAAGCGGCTGAAAGCGCTTGAAAAACATAAGCTACATAAGCTTCGACATTCTTATGGAGCAAAAACAAATGGGATGTAGAGAGAAACGAAGAATTAAGCCGCATTTCCATTCGCTTTTTAACTTTGTAACAAAATACTGTTTGTACTGAAAGCCTGTTGTTTCTTATTATTTGCTGTGTCTCAAAATCAGACGGTACTCGGAACTGTATGAAGGGTTTTAATAAGAGCTGTGTGAGCTTTAAGAGACAGACGTCGTTTTCTAGTCGTTTGAAGAAGGGTGTTTATAATTTTTCAATTGGAGAGTGTGTTTGAGTTAGTAAATATTAATGATTTATTATTGAGGTATGAAAAATATTAACAGTAGGTACTTTCTTTCATTCACATATCTATGATATCAGTAAAATGTGTAACTGTTGATTAAAAATCATTTTAACCAATCTTTAAATTAGAAATGACTGCTACGAAAACTTTTTTTCGCGTGACCTTTTTTGAGCACTCGAATCGGTAAAAAGGTGGTAAAAAGCATACCGTCGTAAAATGACATACACGATTTTAAATTTGCTACGACCATAGGTACCTTTTTTTTAAGTGGGGAAATCTTGCATAGATACCCACGGCGTCCGGGGGAGGGGCCGTGGGTTATGTCGGATTCCTACCGACCAAAACCCCACTGTGTTCCGTCAAGCCGCATCAACGGGAGGGCCCGGGAATTAGTAGAATTCAATAACGACCAACTTACTTCGTGCGCATCGCCTTATATCGTGTTTTAATTTTGAGACTTGTGTTGATTTTCTTTAAATTCTTTTACAATAAAGAAATTGAGTTAATATTTTTAATTTTTGTTCTTCTCTGCCTAACCTAATTTCTATTTTTGTATTTTAGGTACCTATATCGGCTGTTTCCTTTTCAAATAGCTAGTTTGGGTGGGTAGGGCGCCGTGACAAAAAACTTAACATGAAACTGCGCCGCGAGCTGAAAAAGATTGGGAACCCCTGCCCTAGAGTATGAACAATTGCAGTAAACTTATATCTTAGAACAAGTAGTAGATTTACCAAACCGAAATTTACTCCATCGGGAATGGAACCTAAGGCCTATCATCATACTTTATCATACTTATTACCTTTCTTTATAAATATTATAGGTTATCTTTTTTAAATTGTGACGCCTCTAGCTCTTATCATTGGAGCACTTTATTTACATGGACAAATACAAAATAAAGCCTTCATATTTCTCAATCGTTTAGAAAATTCTAGAAATATGTTAGGAACAAATCGGAATTCAGATAAACTGCTAACTTATATATTTTGAAGCCATGTTTCTGGCAAGCGTATCTGGAGCGAGGATAAAAATATGAATCAAAATGAATAGGATTAAAATTCGTTGTCTTTTTGTGAACGCTCGTTATTTAAGATTTTAATAATCTATTGAAAGCGGCAGCTTTGTTAGAAGAGTCGATATTTCTCGTATTTTTGAGACTCAATTATAATATTTGTATACTGTTTGCTAATATAATTGTATATACAATGCCTTCATATTGATAAAACAAAAGGCAGTATCAGTAACTTATTCATATTAAATTCGCTTTCGCCCGCGTCTACATAATAAAACCTTCATCGAAAACCATAGCTTGGTTTTCGATGAAAACAGAATGAAAATCGGTGGAGTAGATTTTGTGTTAACAGACGGACACAACGGAGAATTTTGTTACATAAGATGTAGTGACGTATACGTAAAAATATTGTGCAATTAAAACATTAAATAAACAAACAGCAACTTGGACATTTATAAACCTTTATAACTTTATTAATAAGATCGAAATTGGCTAATAAGCACTAATCACCTCCTACGCAATCTCAAATCCTTAGATATCGATTGATTCCTTGAAAGAAAGTTAAAAATAGCTCCGTCGATTTCACTCTAGTATTAGAAGGCAATCCTTCCAACAAATTGTGGGGTGCTAAATACGATCACCTTGCTCCGGTAGCCAATTACTAGCAACTGTAATGATGTCGTTTACTCGGGATAATAGTATATTATAGTGTTCTATTTATAGAAGAAAATATACCTTTTGATAAATTATGTGTCACAAAGGAAGTGTATTTGATTGGTACGGATTCCTGTTATAATAGTTCATAGGATGAATAGATCTTGACTATTTGGTTATTTTTAGTTTTATATTAGGCCTTCGATACCTATAGATTTACTAGTAGGTTCCAGTTAGTAGGTAGGTAGTAGGTACTAAGCAAGCTTTAGTGAGTAAAAATGATTTTTTTTACTTGCTAAAGCTTGCTTATTTGAGAGTTCTGAGGACATAAAATATTTTTTTGAAGTGAAACTTCTTTATCGGAGTTATAAAAAAGATTAGTGTAACATTTTTTCGTTACGCGCCATCTTTTTCTTATCCCTACCACGCGTGATTCGACGTATTTCTGTAAAGTTGCATATAGTAAATTATTTTTTGAAAAATAAGGTCATAAAGAAGTTTCACTTTTTACGTGTGTACACTAGTACACGCACACATTTTTTTATCTATATTATGCGTACGTATGCGTTAAAAAGCTAAGTGCAAACAGGACACTCAGAATTCACTCGCAGCACTCTTCAAAATTTTTTGAATAAATAACATTAAGTATGTTCGAGTACAAACACATTTTGCCTTAACGAAAGGCTTACAGGCTTACGTATAAACCACATGAGTCTTTCTACTCATGTGGTATAAACCGGCTAATCCAGTGCTGAATGCCCATTAATTTTGTAAGATTTCCTTTGCTTGCAGAAGAGCCTACAGATTTAATACAGGAATCGATTGAGCTGTTACGCGAACGTTAATCGAACGTTATTGTCGTGATTGTGCCTATACTTATATATCTATACTTAAGCTCCAAGGATACAGTTAACTAATGATGTCATTACTCATTATAAATTACCTTTGATCCTTGAGGAACTGCTTGACACCTGCCAATAGTGACGAATTTAGTAATATAAGAAACATAACCCTTCTTCTGTGCAGTCGGATAAATGAGTCGCTACGAAACTCGTAGTTGTCAATAGCGATGAAAACTAAAAATAATACATACAAAAAAACCTTCCGATACAGATGGGTAAACGAGTCGCTACGAAAGTCGCAGTCGTGAATTGTTCAGGAACGACGAACGAACGAAAAACTCATATAGTAAGTAATCGGATGTAAACAAACAAGAACACAATTTTATAAAAACGTTATATTATAGTTATAATTTTATACTGTTTTACTTTAATAAATTGTTATATCTGGTCGTTAGGTACATTAAGTGCTATATCTTAAAATGCCCTTTAAGTCTGCCCCAGTGAATTAAAGTGTCCTAGTAAAAAAACAGGATTGCAAAAACTTTCCACCCGTCAGCATTTTCACAGCCACAAAGCGTTAAAGTAGTTTTATGTTAATGCAATTTAAGTGCAAGAAAACCTTTCTTTCATTTCATTCATTTTTAAAAGCGACAAATAGGAGCGTCGCGGACATTTTTCCGTTTCACAGGTATTTTCGCTCTAGGCATTTTCCTCAATTTGTCTACGCCTTGTGACGTAACAAATAAAATTACATACCTTCGTTTTGTATACATGGAGCTTTTTCTTTGTCTTACCCTATTTGCATCCTAAACTTTCCGCCTCTGTATTATTTTACGAAACTATTTTGTAACATATTAATATTAAATGAGATTTTGATTACAATGGAATTTATCTCATATAATATAGATGGTAACTTTGATTACCACATAGGATAGATTTTATCCCGGAAATCCCACAGGAACGGTAACTATGCGGGTTTTTTCTTTGAAAACGCGGGCGAAACCGCGGGTGGAAAGCTAGTTCTAGGACCTATATCTTCATAATATTTTAATTCATTACCATGTTTCCAATTAAGTTAATAAAATATGATATTATCTATTTAAGGGCATCTTATCATTTTGAATATAATCGTTTATTTATTTTCCAGAAACAAAATGCCTTTATACTTGTATTCCTTACATCATTATTTCTTTAACGAAAAGAATTGTCTTGCAAAGGAGATTATGCAACCGTGGTTGAAATATAACAACTTGAATGACGAGGTCTGAGGACATCAGATTTATTTCCTGTAACAGCTTTAGTTTTGTTTGCGAGTGCATAAATCGGTCGGAGCACTTTGAAGTCTTGTGACTGAAGGAATTGTTGGGCTTTCCTGTTTGATTTTTATTGTATTTGTTGTTATTGTTATCGAATTTTCTTACTATATAGAGACGTCTTATGTAAAAGCTTTGTAAATAGCACTAAATGAAATGATACAGATAAACTGAAATTTAAAAGGCTGCAATGAATTAAAACCAAAATATTTTATACTAATGAACGAATGATCTAAATAATTAAGGGTACAAAATTAATTAATTGGGCATTTTTTTTACATTATTTAGTCCTTAAAAAGGGCGCAATGTTTCTTGACTTGCTAATAAATTAATAACACAAAGTCGGTGTACTTTCTTCAATTATAACCACGCGTTTAACTTCACATTGTTCATAACCTACACTTTAAATCTACCACACATTTTATCTGGGGGCACGGTAGTGCCCCCGCCAAGACGAGCCAAGCGACTACGCGCACGGGCACTACCTACCTTTTCTCGAAGCGCTTCGACGTTTTTTTGAACCCTCATAACTTGGGTTTGGATTATGCTAGATCAACAAAATTTTCGGGATATATTGTCAATAGCGGACTTATTGAACATATTAAGTTTTAATTACATTAGCTTTTATACTTCAGATTTTATTTATATCTAAAAAACGCTATTTTCGTCACTGACTCACTGAAAAATTTAATCGACATATAGATCAGATCATATAAATATGAATGAATAGAAGTGTTGCGAACGTCTCCTGCCTCTTACGTCCACACAGTAGCTAAAAATAAAAAAAAAATTGTTACAAACAACTTACAAAAAGAAATGAAATCCCACCAAAAACATTTTCATGTAAAATGTTGCCAAGACGAGCCC
>CAJQZN010010368.1:0-20172 GCA_907164685.1 Colias eurytheme | reverse complement strand
GTATCTCCGAATTAAGTGAGTCACATAATTAGGTGAGTTTACCCTACATGAGGCACTACTCAGAACTTAAAGTTTCATCTTTTAGAAAATAAGTTATGTCTTATCGCTCTGGGATCTTGGACCATTATAAATTAACGGCTATAATCGGATTTCTTCCCACCTTTGAAACGGGAATTATATTGTTTACAAAATACATGATGTTTATAAAATTATATTAATTTATATAATGAACTAATTGGAGTAAACAGCTTCGTTCATAGATGATTACTTTTATAAAGGTAATTAAAGAGGTAAACATTTCATACGGACATACTGTTGTACTGTTTTTACACAAATTATATAATTCTCAGAAGTTAAATCGTTTACATCAATCTCTAGCATTAAAGAGTTATTAATCTATACTTATAATTAATATCATAAAGTTTGTTTGAACGCGCTAATCTCAGGAACTGCTGGTCCGATTTGAAAAATTATTTCGGTGTTAGATAGCCCATTTATCGACGAAGGCTAATCATCACGCTAAAACCAACAGGAGCGGAGAAATACGGGTAAAGCCGCGGGGCACAACTAGTTAACTATATACCTAGTTAGTAAAGTATAAAGTATAAACCATCACTTAACAAGGAAAGCATTCCTATACATAACTGTTCACTTGAAGTATGAAATAAGATATAGGAATTGGAAGTCCTTGACCTTGAATAAGGGAGGGCGAAGTTCTACCGCAAACCTTTTCAGTATGGAGCCTTAAGGGTGTAACTTGATAGAGGTACCTAATTGAAGTTGGAACCATCGTCTTATATCCATACTAATATTATAAATGCGAAAGTAACTCTGTCTGTCTGTCTGTTACTCAATCACGCCTTAACTACTGAACCAATTTGCATGAAATTTGGTATAGAGATATTTTGATACCCGAGAAAGGACATAGGCTACTTTTTATCCCGGGAAATAGGATAGGTTTTAT
The DNA here is from genome assembly GCA_907164685.1 of Colias eurytheme. Taxonomy (NCBI): domain Eukaryota; kingdom Metazoa; phylum Arthropoda; class Insecta; order Lepidoptera; family Pieridae; genus Colias; species Colias eurytheme. Next base: position 19,208 of record CAJQZN010010368.1, on the reverse strand, counting down.
CCCGGAAATCCCACGGGAACGGGAACTATGCGGGATTTTCTTTGACTGCGCGGGCGAAGCTGCGGGTGGAAAGCTAGTATTTTATATATTTAACTAAACTAAGACCCGAGCAGAAATTATGTTGGTGAATTATAATTTTTCTGTATTTTGATGATGTCAAAATCAAAAGTGCTTCCAAACGAAGTCTAGTTAATAGTAGGTATAAATGTTTGAATGTGATAAATGATAATACTCCTCGATTGTGTTATAGCAATTGTTATTACTCGTATTTGTAAGTGCTATTTTAGTAATTGATATTTAAAAGTGGAGTGACCCTAAAAACACAAACATATTAAATATGCTAATTGCTATGATAAAAAAAGGCAGGTGCAAGTATTGTTTACACTTGTTTGTTTATAAAGGGCAACATTCATTCAAGCTCGCTTCTTATAGAACATACCTACATGTCCTTTCATTTTGTTTTTTTATGAACACCAATATGCCAGCTACCACGAAAGCAGTTTCTGTAGAGACAAACCGACAAATTGTTGAAGTGAAACTTCTTTAGGCGCGTTGATAGTAAAATTTCAAGTTCGCGTCATGGAAATACCGTCACGTCATGGAGTAAGGCGACGATTTTGGTATCTTTGAATCTTGACAAGTATCACTTCCGAGTTCCGACACGTATGCCAAGCACACATACGCTCTTTTTTAGCTGTATTAGTCATCAAGGGTCTTGGGTTAAGGACTTCCCCAAGTCTTAAATGTTACGTTTAAAACAAGAAGCCCGTCATAATAACAACATAAATAGCAATTAAGAAATAAACTTTATACAAACACCCACTCGAAATGAAAACCTTTAGAAGTTTTCTTAACTTTTACAACACAATTACTTTATAAGAAAGTTATGTTTATTACACCATTTGTAACTCAAGAACAGCGGAACCGATTTTTATGGTCTTTAATTTCATAGTTGGGAAAAGCAGAATAACTAACAAGATGTCATAAATATGTAAAGAACAGTTTATGTACAAAATCCATAGGATAGTTCGGTTTAGCTAGAAGGCGTCTTTCTATGTATACAAGTAGGTATACCTATATTTTACTGTCTTTACTAAGTGGTACCTATGAGAATCAATCAAAGCACTGGATTAACTAGCTATTTACTTATTTAGTAACCAGTAGATAGAAACCTCCAAACTTTGCCAAAGACTTTGAAAAAAAGTATTTCAACCCAATTGAAGCTAGAACAGAAAACTAAGGAATCACTTACAAATCTAAAACCATACGTCGTAAATCATTGCCAAGTAAAGTCACATACCAGTTTTGTATCTGTGTGAGTATCCGTTACATGCACCAACACTTAACAGTAAACACACACTTAACACTAAACAGTTAACACACACGTGCACCATCGACCGCTGTCGGACGCGTACTGAGTCAAAACATAGTATTTATGTAATTACCTATAATTACATTATAGTTAACCGCAAACACGTTGGCTATGACGTCACTGTGCCAGACAACCTTTGAAAATGCATCGCGATTGATTGAGCCTTTCGCGGGAGTTACAGTTTAACGTAGAGCCAGAAGGTAGTATTGAATTTTATTCGTAATATATTCAAATTGTACTATAATAATTTAGGTATGTACTTGTTTTTAATGCTTCAATTGTACAGAATATAAAATCCATACTAATATTATAAATGCGAAAGTAACTCTGTCTGTCTGTCTGTTACTCAATCACGCCTTAACTACTGAACCAATTTGCATGAAATTTGGTATGGATAAATTTTGATACTCGAGAATGGACTTGGCTACCTTTTATTGCGAAATATGTACCACGGGCGAAGCCGGGGCGGACCTCTAGTTAATTATAAATGGCCTTAATTGAAAGCAGAAAGCAGTAATTGCTTCTAGAAAAGGATGTTGCGGTGCAGCCGTGCCGCTTTTTTGCTCGACTTGGCGGACTAAATCATAATATTTAACAGAATTCACTAAAAACCACAACTAGATTAAAAAACAATTTGTCAAAACGTAATCGTCCTTCTAGTCCAGTAAAAAATGTAAACTTTTTTATTTTTCAAACAATATAGTTACAGGGCTGTGAATGATCAGTTTAAAAAAATCAAATGTACAAAACCATGATGTCTGAAGCCATCAGTCATCAAAACTAGATCAATCTTATAGTCAAAACAATGACCTTAACTATAGACGTTTTTTAAGTAGTTTCTTACTGACTTTAAAATGTAAGAGAAATAATTATTGCCTCTATAATATGTATTCTCAAGACTCAATTATCACTAAATGACTGTGAATTAATCATAAAATAAAAAAACAACCGAACTTCCTATTAATTTAAAAGATATTATGCCATTCATCATAAAATTCTATTGAACTAAAAAAATAAACCATCTGGCAGCCCTAGCGACCGAGAAGCCTGCTGTGTCTCCAACAATTTATCTCAATTAGTTGGCAACACTTTTATTAAACTCTTATTTGGCATTACAACTCGTGGAGCAAAGCTGTGGCTTTTTCATAGCAATTTTTACCAATAATCTTATATATAAAAATGAATCGCAAAATGTGTTGGTAAGCGCATAACTCGAGAACGGCTGAACCGATTTCGATAATTCTTTTTTTATTATATTCCTTGAAGTACGAGGATGGTTTTTATGTAGAGAAAACGTAAATATGTACCACGGGCGAAGCCGGGGCGGACCGCTAGTTGAATATGAAATTAAAATGAAATTATGTTAGCCAGAAAGCTAAAAGTATAGTATAGTTAGTACTTAATATTACTTTTAAGACATAATATATAGGTTGAAAACTAATTTAAAAAGTAACAAATTAATAAAAACTTGCATATAAGCATTTAATAGAGCACCAAAACTAAAACAACAGTAATATACGATCTCAATCTGATCTCAATAAAAACAAATCAAACTACACAGATAAAAATACAAGGACCCAAGATCCTTGTCCCACACCACAAGGGGACAGACAAAGAACTAAACAACGATTGTTCAACCTTCGCCGTGCCCAAGATCGTTGAAAGAAATGGATTACGGAAAATCTCAGCCCTCAAGGGACGGTTTTATTTCAAAGTTTACTTTACGAATGCCATTCAATTGGTAGTGTTTCTAATTTTACAACTTATTCAGTTTTGCGGTAACGTTGTTGTAAAAGTGAAGTGAATGCAATGTTAATGATTTTTGTGTTTATAAAGCCATTTGGATCACATTATTTAAGTTAATTTAGTTAATATAACTACTTCTAATTTCTATTACATTCATAAATACTGGTAAAAGTTTACATAAATTAAAAGTTTTACTTTGTTTAATCTTCTTATATATAAAATTCTCGTGTCACAATGTTAGTCTGCATACTCCTCCGAAACGGGTGGACCGATTCTCATGAAATTTTCTGTGCATATCGGGTAAGTCTGAGAATCGGCCAACATCTATTTTTCATATGTACCACGGGCGAAGCCGGGGCGGACCGCTAGTACTAATATACATTTAAGAAGCAATTAGCATTTTTTAAAGAGTAAAATTTATACATAATTCAGTTTGTTAGAGAACAGATTATCTACATCACTATCATCACTACATAGTATATAAAACAGTCCCTTTCTCTGTCCCTATGTGATATGTCCCTTTGTATGCTTAAATCTTTAAAACTACGCAACGGATTTTGATGCGTTTTTTTTTAAATAGATAAAGTGATTCAAGAGGAAGGTTTTAGTATATAATTTATAAGGTTTTAGACAAAGCGGGCAAAGCCGCGGGCGGAAAGCTAGTAGTTGATAAAATCTAACTATGAACAAAATGCACCTACTACATACATACCAAAGTCTAAAGTCTGTCAGTCTGTTCTGTGTTTTACTATAGCTCGGATCAAATAGCTTGACCGCTCTGACGTATATGTTACAACTTATATTATTATATAGTATATACATATAAATATACATAACATACGAGATAAAGAATGTCGGACTAAGAACTTGGATAAACGGACAATATTGTTAGATTGTAACTGTAACTATAGTTACTAGGTTTGCATACAAATTGCCATATCTTAATTCATTTCCCTTAACTTTAATTTTCAAAATAAAACTATGTCGTCCTCAATCCTCGGCATTTTGTAACCTCGCAGTACGTAAATTCAAGTAACACATACAACAATCATCATATTATTTTAATAATTCACACACCCAAAGTAAACAAAACCTGCTTCATTAACTCCATCTATTGATGACGAATGAAAAAAAAAATTTGTAAATGAATGCAGCATCAAATTACTTTTTTGAGTTAATCCAAAGAGTTACTAAACAAAACATTGAACATGGCTTACCCATAACACAAACATCACCCTCACTAGACCATTGATAAATCGCTATCTAAAATCAACATTACTGCGTGTCGTATAAAACAAACAAACAAACATAATGTTAATTAATTTACGCGATATCTCTTGGACTTTGTGTGCCCTAATCGCGGAGGTCATTAGTAAGCCACTTAATTACTAGATGATGCGGTTTACTTAAATACTTCTTTTACGTATTATAAACTCGAAAATTTAATCAACTAGACATCTTTTAGACGCACTTTTGTCTTTAGAAGTTACCACCAGGGGCCGTATTGTGACCACTTATTTCCAGACAGATTACGCCGTGAATTGCACTGACTGGCAAATTCATATTATGATCGCAAATACGGCCCCAGATCGGAAAGCCTTTTATATTATGCTAGAAACACTCTAGAAGTACGTTGTAAATGATATCAATTTTAATTTTTTTTTCTCTGACAAATATGACCCTAAAAACTGCCTGATGTTACATGCCATGAAGAAGTGGCATTACGGCGTACCACTAATTCAGAAAACTTTATAATATTATGAATTGCTCATTTGCTAGAACTAGTTGAAATGATATATCAATATAATACCTAATCATGACCTTAATAAACTATCTTGTAGTTCTCAAGTGACAATCCGGGGTTTATCATCCATGTGTTAGGTAGGCTCTCTGAACTAAAGAATTTATTATTTTATTTATTTTATTTATTACATTTATTTCAAGTGGCATACAATAAATTGTACAGACCCATATTAAAACTATAGGTTTAAAAATCTGCATTTTTGACGTGATAACGTTTTTAAAATCGTTTTAGTCGGGTGACATGTTCAGAAACTTGTGTCACACTAAAACCTCACGAGCGCGATCGCAGGTATAACGAGAGAGAGACGGACCGATCTCCCGTCTCATCTCGAGCGCTGCCACCAATTAAACCTACTTTACAAACAACCAATTTTTTATCGTGTTCTATACTTTCAGTATAGTTTTTATTTATAGTATTTCTCGATTAACCTCGAACGTGGGCTAGAAGAAAGAACATTATAAAATTAGTAATTATTATTAAAATATGTTGGTAGTGTATTTACGTAATGACAGAGCAGACACTTTTCAGTACTCACTCGGCACTCCAAATGGATATCAAATATTTTACCTGAAACAAAATCATATCAATTAGTTAGATAAATTTAAAACATATTTAAAAAATGTGGACTTTGTACTAGAAATATAAAACTCCATAGATTCCATTGTAAATAGGTATTATTAGAAATTCATAATATTTAATCTATAACTTTTTTTTAACAGGCGTGGCGCCCACACTACCAAATGCATCAACAATAACAAACAGACCATAAAAATACCTTTTTTGTACATCTTCTTATACATACTTCTATACTTAATATTATAAAGCTGAAGAGTTTGTTTGTTTGCACACGCTAGTCTCAGGAACTGGTTCAATTTGAAAAATTATTTCGGTGTTAGATAGCCCATTTATCGAGGAAGGCTATAGCCGCTATATATTGTAATACTGTGGCTATATCATCACACCAAGACCAACAGGAGCGGAGAAATGCGGATAAAACCACGAGGTACAGCTAGTTTATAATATCAGTGATAAATTGTCACAGACCAAAGCCACTGCAACTGATACTGAGTACTGACGCAACGGATATGACCAGATGCGCACGCGCTTATTTGCGCTAAAGCCGCTTTCTCACTGGCGTGTCGCCAATATTAAGATTTTTTGTAGTTTATTTATTTGTATTGAGTTCTACCGAGATAGTTACGGAAATTAAAGAAAAAATATTTGTAAAAAGGAAATTATACAGGGGCAAAATATGAATCTCTTTAGGTGAATGTGTACGGAATTTTATATAAAAGAAATTAAAAAATTACAATCTTATTTGCTTAAAGCTCTATGTAAAATATAAATATGTAGGTACATATATGCTTATAGTGTAGTCAAAAAGCATGATTTTACAAAAATCGACCTATAAGCATGATTTTACAAAAAATCAAGAAATACAGTTTACACATTCTTCCATCGTATAGGTACTTATTCATACTTACATTGCTTATTTTTATCTCACCTATTTATACCTATGTATAAACTCGTTCCTAAGATTAACACAGTCAAACAAAAACAAATGATATCTACGAACTTTCTACGCATTCCGTGTTTTATCGTGAGAGCAAATAGTTATTTTGCAATAAACAATAAAAAATAGAAACTATTTGTTTTGCCAACACAAGGTCATTGCACTGGGGGCACGCCGCACGACCTGTGGCGTAATTTATTAATTACCTATTATGTTATATTGTTTTGTTTTTAATTTTTATTAACAGTTTCATTTTCCAGGTAAATGCTTTACTTATTTTGTCTCATAAGCGGACCGTTGAATTAGTGGCTTTACAGTTTACTCTCGCCTTACAGAAATGATTTTTTGAAATTGCCTAAGTACATTTTTTTCTGTTTGAAGCACGAGTTTTTTAGTTTGATTAAATTTATATAAGTTCTTTATAATACTCATGTACAATTATTATGTGGAGGATCATTAAAAGTTTGATTATTTTTAATCATAATAATCGGTAAAACCATTTCTTTTCATGTAAACGAGTTATATATTTTATGTACATAATAAATAATAGATTGTACATACACCTTCATGTTTAATGAAAAAAACATTTATTGGATCTACAAATTCATCTAACATCCATATAAGTCGAGCCACTCTGTAGCCATTCTCATGATTCTAGTAATATCCCCTTTGGTCTGGACATAAAAACTATTTCCGCTATAGTATTGTACATAAAGCCATATACGATTATCGACTTATTCATAAATTATACATAATAATTATGTTCATTTCTAAGCAATGTATCCGTGAATGAATTTTAATGAAATATGTAAATCATGTTGCAATTTTAAAATCTCAAGTAGACCTGAATTTTTGAACGATGATTAAATAATATATCTAACAAATAACCGCGTAGCATTTGAAATATCGCGATTATATCTTAATTCCGTAAAATATTGATAAATTATTTGTTTCACACACAGGTTTCACACATTGAGTTTATTAGTATCGAAGGTCAGTTGTTTTTAAAATTGCCGATTAATATTTTCGTAAAGACTGACCTGTCAAAATTAATGGTAAATTAATTCGCGCTAAAAGACGCGGCCACAGAATATAAATTGAATATAATCTGTAACAGAATTATTTATAGCCTGTGCTCGTTGCGTAACGTCAAGTAGCTGGCCCAAGGATTGTTGGTTTTGCGATAAGATACTATTAACTAGAAGATATCGTTGCATTCTCTGTATATTTGAAAGGTACCGTGCCTACCTTCATGAAAATATAAAATGTATAATGAATATGTAGTAAGAAATAATAGAGTAAAATTGTATTTGTTTACGATACGTTGCAGATACGATATAAATATTTATAGGCTATTTTACATATTTTAATATATTACAGACCAAAGCTTATTATATTATTCATTATAATCCATAATTAAACATTTAATTAATTTCTTTAGGTAGGAATGCAATCTTTCATAATCAATTTTTTTACCACCGAAATTTGAGATTCACAACCACAAGAAAGCAATTTTCTATATTCTATAATCTATATTCTATACCATAGTTCATAGTAGATTCGCAAGAAAAACCACAAACATTAAGTATAGTTAATTACATACTATAGTATCTACCAAAAGTAGGTACATACAAGAATCAGTCACTCATGTTTACTCACGATTAAAACCCGCCAAACATTATAACAGCAAGTGATATAATGTTATCGTTCTTATCTTAGTGATAGTGTATTCTACTACTTGTTAGTGATAAAACCAGAGCTACATCATGTTAGACACGCCTTTCTTACCTAACCTCACTTTTTGTCTGGCCTTCGTTGTAAGGTTAATTGCTCTCAATACAAATATCACTATGCAATATTTTTACTAGTTAGTGTAATAATAATAGTTAGTCTAATAAAGTAGCCTATTTAAATACTTTTAAAACTGTAATAGAAAGAAGAAGGAATGGAGCGTGAACGTTGCATCTAAAACTTACACAAACTTTCAAAAACTATAAAAGGTGTCAGCACTACAATCACAGTTGCTACAATATAGTTATAGAAATCTCTAACAGGTAGTAATACAATTAAGACCTTAATCTTCTTCTTCTTCTTCTCTTATATATAAAAATGAATCGCAAAATGTGTTGGTAAGCGCATAACTCGAGAACGGCTGAACCGATTTCGATAATTCTTTTTTTATTATATTCCTTGAAGTACGAGGATGGTTCTTATGTAGAGAAAACGTAAATATGTACCACGGGCGAAGCCGGGGCGGATCGCTAGTCTATAATATAAAAATGAATCCCAAAATGTGTTGGTAAGCGCATAACTTGAGAACGGCTGAATCGATTTCGTTAATTCTTTTTTATTATATTCCTTGAAGTACGAGGATGGTTCTTACGTAGAGAAAGCGTAAATATGTACCACGGGCGAAGCCGGGGCGGACTGCTAGTGTTTAATATAATTAAATAATTTGCATTGAACATTTGATACGTCTATTTTTTTTTAAACGTGCATAGATTACGTAAAATGCCGAGTCGGTTCCGTGTGAAAAGGCGCATGAACACTAATTTTATTAATGAATATTTATCTTCTCCATTTGCATTTAACACGCTTAGCATTTGAAACGCATCTCGAAAACAATTTGAGCTCGGAAACGGCGGCCATTAAATAAATCCCCCATTCACGATTTTAGTTGTTGATTATGAAATGTCTTAAATATTAAAATTTCTATATGTTACTGACCTGACCAACGAGGAAAATATATTATTTTAAATATGTTGTCTAGGACGCAGAGAGAACCGGTTTTAAATACGCAATTTTTTCCCCATTACACCTACAACCTTCGCGGCACGAAGTCTTAAGTTTTTGCTACGGTTTTTACGCAATATTTTTTTTATAAAGTACTAGCATTCCGCCTGCGGCTTCGCCCGCGTTTTCAAAAAAAAACCCGCATAGTTCCCGTTCCCGTGGGATTTCCGGGATAAAACCTAGCCTATGTCACTCAGAAATGATGTAGCTTTCCAACAGTGAAAGAATTTTTCAAATCTGCCAAGTAGTTTCGGAGCCTATTCAATTCATACAAACAAACAAAACAAAACAAACAAAACAAAACAAACAAAATCAAAGCTATGTATATGTTGTCCTCATTATTTTCTAATCAGATTGTACATCCCAATGCGAATGCATTACTTAGTTAAATGTTATAATATACAATTAAGAACATCCAAAAATAAAGTGTCCACGTAAATAATATTTAGCAGTGCAATATCGGTAATTATATATTTATGAACATATAATTACATCAGATTTAATAATCGCAATTATTTTGAATGTACATATGAATAAAGATTTCATCATAATATTAATAATCACAATTGTTTTATTTCCCATTTGTTGCAACCCTAGCGTATTTTCGTGTGGCAGCGTAAGTACCTACGCTGGCGGCGGCATCGCGCGACATCAAAGGCGATTCCTTACTGTAGGAAATAATATTGTAATACTGTGCTTCTACTTTTAGTCGAGCATATATTACTTATGTATTTTAATGTAACATACATTTTATTAATTCAGTATTAATATTATTTTTTGCTAATGAGAGACCCAATTTCAATTTGAATAATCATTTAATATTGTGTTTTATATTATATCATTATTTCATATCGGAAAGTATTCAGTTTTCCTTTTTAATTAATTTAAAAGAATTTGAATTTTAAAAGAATCAGTAAACTGTTATTGCGTATACTGTATTAGATAGGTCTGAGAATTGGGCGTTAATCTAAAATAATTTTTATAACTTATGTTTACTAATATTGTAAAGCTGAAGAATTTGTTTGTTTGTTTGAACACGCTAATCTCAGGAACTACTGGTCCGATTACAAATTCTTTCGGTGTTAGATAGCTCATTCATCGAGGAAAGCTATATATCTAAGGCTATATATCGCTAAGACCAACGGGAGCGGAGCAATGCGGGTGAAACCGCGCGGCACAGCTAGTTACAAATATGGGCTTTTGTAGGTATAGTAATGAAAAGTTATTTTGGAAATATTCAGTAGACCGTATTTTATAAACCAATAAAAAAATATATAAATATTTTTTATGAAACAAACAACAAACCTCGACCTACGACAATCTAATCTTAAATTAAACTTGTTTGTTAAAACTGCTTTATATCAATACATTACCTACTTGCTAATAATTAAGCTTGTTTTTTTTTTAATATCCGTTTCTGTTTAGAAACAAGAACCATTAACCATGAACTAGCTGAGAAGTGAGAACCATTACAATCTACATGATTTTCTGCAAACAAAAAAAAATCGAATTGTCTCATCAATTTGTGAGCAACACGAATAACACCAACAGATAATTAAACTCTTAGGTTAAAACCATTTTCTTGCGTCTTAAATTAAAATCAATACATTTAAAGAAAAGAAATCCATTTTTAAGAAGAAAATACACCTAAAAAACTAATTACTTGTCAAAAACATTGTATTTTCTTTCTTTCTTTCTATTACTATATTTACTGCAGTGAGCTTTGAATGTGAATACATAGAATAAAGTTAATTGTTGCAGTAATGTACACTATGACTCTTGCTTTCATTTAAGGGTGGAAATAAGCCCCTTTGTCTTCATCAATACATCTCAATAAAACGTTATTAATCATTGGGGAATTATAAAACGAGCGAACAAAAAAAAACTTTGCGACTGATGATGACATACTGTTTTAATAACTTGAGCGGTATGAATTTGACTAAGCGAAAAATTAACTAAACTGACGACGAATATTGATTTATAATAAAATCCAGAACGAGCTTACAAAAAGTGGATTGTGATAAATCAATTTCAGATACTAAAATTTTATCCGAGCGACTTCATTACTAAGTGAGCGACTGGAAATACAGAGAGGGCAACTTCAATATTAAGATAGATTCGATTTTTCTAAGTGAGGTTATACTTAGCGAACTACTAAAAAGTTCACTTTGAGCAAAATTTTGTAAGCTGCTTTATTAATGATTATTGGTTACTGATATTCTATTTGAGGGCTTATGTTTTTTATTTTGATACGCTTTTTTAATGAAAACTACAGATTTTTAAATGCGCGCGAATTCGAATGGGGGCGGAGCGACGAACCGACTGGCAAAAAGGATCGTGCGACTGTCCCGAATTTTTCAATAGATATGTATGTGTCGTGGCCATATCGTAGATTTGCTCATTTCATGAAATGGCCAACATAGTTTGATCGTCGTTATCGTGTCGATTTGGTCATCGACATTTGGCCAGATCGTATAAAATATCTTAGAGAGTCCATAAAACATTAAAAATTCAGAATATTTTAAGTTAGTGCCGCGGTAGCGCCGGCGAATACCAGAAGCGAATGGTTTTTTCAATAGAAAACAGTTAGGTTAGGTTAGGTTAGACTTTAATAAACAACGCACGAGCCGAGCGAGCAAAGCGAGCGTGCCGCGGCAGCGGCCGGCGAGTGCCAGAAGCGAATCGCTTTTAAAAAACAAACAAAAATGGTCGCATTTCGTGCATGCATATTACTTTATTTTTACGGAGTTCATTGTTTTATTTAATTACCCTTATATTTCAATAATAAAATTGCTCAGCTAATAGAATAGTGTTTCTTCAAATAGTTATTTCATATTATTTTTATTTTTTAAATGTGAGCTCATTATACTCTGCTCATTAGTGTATTTTTCAAAGTGGTTTATGTATTCGAAACACTTCATTTAAGATAAAATGCCGCTCAGTATAAAAAATACATTTGCCAAATATTGAAAAAAATGCAGGACGTAACGTTGACACTCAAACAAATATTAGGTCGCTCAAATATTATGAAGCTGCTCATTTTGTATTTTAAGTAACTCAAATTAATGTTTGTAAGTTGCTGTTCTGTTGATTTCTCGTCACTCGAAGTCAGTCGCTCACTTGGTAATTCTATAACCCAAATTAATTAATTTTGACACTTAGAACTGTAATTTACAGTCACTCGTTTTATTGCTACCCTTAATCATTTAACGACGCGGTTGGCGCAGTGGTAAGTAACTGCCCACTGAGCCGACGGTCCCGGGTTCGATCCCCGGTCAGGGCAAATATTTGTGTGATGAACTCAATTATTTGTTCTTGGGTCTGGGTGTTATCTATATAATATGTATTTATTAAATATTATATTATATTTATCGTCATCTAGTACCCACAACACAAGCCTTAATTGAGCTTACTGTGGGACTAGGTCGATTTGTGTATATGTCCTATAATAATATTTATTTATTTATTTAAAATATTTATATAGGAGAGAATCGCAAAAGTTACAAGTCAAATACCCAGTCGCAAATTTTTAATCCAAATACACAAAATATGTCAAAATTGACACTGACAGTTGGTTGAATGATAAAAACCAGATCACACCGGTTTAAACATATTACTACGTAGTTTAAACACAGGATGTAGTTCAATGAGTTTTTTTCTATAATAGTAGTTAATTAAAAGGATATAATATAAATATAACTACAGGAGCACGTATTTTTAATTCTATAATACTTTAAAGTTTAAATAAAAACTGGTTTAGCAAAAGCACCACGGAATAGTGTTAGTGTTACCAATACCAATAGTACCTACTAAAATAGAAAAACAGTACAAAGACGATGTACGTGAAAACAAAACAAAATCTTATATTATACCTATTACGTAATATCTTTGTAGAATAAGTAGATAATTATTTACTGTATAATATTATTTACTAGCTTTCCACCCGCAGCTTCGCCCGCGCAGTCAAAGAAAAACCCGCATAGTTAGTTCCCGTTCCCGTGGGATTTCCGGGATAAAAAGTAGCCTATGTCCTTTCTCGGGTATCAACATATCTCTATACCAAATTTCATGCAAATTGGTTCAGTAGTTAAGGCGTGATTGAGTAACAGACAGACAGACAGACAGAGTTACTTTCGCATTTATAATATTAGTATGGATAGATATGGATTTTCGTTCTATTTTTTATTTCAATACTAATTATTTTAAAATGTTATTCGAAAGATAAAAACTTCAAGACTGATACAATTTAAACCAAGAGAAATCTACTATATAAAAATAAGTCGGGTTTTCCTTCCTGACGCTATAACTTACTCCAGAACGCAGTACGCACGAACCGATTTCCACGGTTTTGCATTCGTTGGAAAGATCTCGGGCTCTGTGAGGTATAGCAAAGAAAAGGTGTCTCTGGTGGCGAAACGGAGTTCGCCCGGTTCTTTTAAAAAATAAGCTCTTCGATACAGTCAGTAATATTGCCACTTGTTCATGCGATCAAATAGATCTAGAAAAAACACTGTTATTGTTATTATGTAACACGTGTTATTAACTTAGATGCGTGATTCTGTGGTTTCTTTAGAAACTTCCTTGCCAACCCTTGACGCTTAGATGTAATTTATTTAACGATTTTGTCGTTCTTTTGAAAGAAGACTTATTTTATAAATGTTTTCAATTAGATTTCCAATTTTTTTGAAGTGAAACTTCTTTATCGGGGTTGGACAAAAATTTAGTGTAACGTTTTTGCGTTACGCCGTACACGTGACATTTTTGCGTTACGCCGTACGCGTGACATTTTTGCGTTACGCCATACTCGTGACATTTTTAAGGTCATAAAGAAGTTTCACTTCTTACGTGTGTACTCTAGTACACGCATACATTTTTTTTATTGTTGACAATGCACGGTTTTTTGACAAAATGAAAAAAAAATTGTGTCTATTTCTTATGTTTCATCCCTTCACGTATATATTCAATAGTCAATTCTTTATTTTAAAAAACATAGATCTCATGTAATTCAGACGAATATTATCTATTATCAACTCATTACCTACTTAACAAATAAAGGGGTCAACGAACGTCAAGGCCTTCGAAATTATATCGATAAGAGGTTTGTGCGTAATTTGGTGTTATAAATAAATAAATCATTACCATATAAAACATTGATTATATAATGATATGTGTTTAGGTTCAATAGTGTAGAGGTGGCATAACTAGTAATCTCGTAGGTAATTTCCAAAATATTTACATAAGATTTGATCGCGTTTTATAACTCTGTGGAAATAATGGTGGAAATGCTCTTTTTCATTTTCTACATTTTTTTAGTAAATATTAGTTTCGTAGTAGTATTTATTGGGATTCATTAGGGTTTCAAGTTTCAACTTTCAAGAAGGTATTTCAGAATTCACAAGAATGTTTATACACTACTTATCTATACTTCTATACTAATATTATAAAGAGGAAAGGTTTGTATGTATGTATGTATGGTTTTCACGCATAAACTACTGGACCGATTTTGATGAAATTTGGCACAGATAATCTTTAGAGCCGGAGAAAGAACATAGGCTACTTTTTATTGCGAAATATGTACCACGGGCGAAGCCGGGGCGGACCGCTAGTTAGTTATATTTTCTGCACTCGCTTTTTAGTTATTGCGTATTATCAGAACTTAAGCAAGTATATTTTACAATTTTAAATATCTAGGTATATATATTTAAAATTTTATTTTATAAGGTATCATCAATTGTCACCTTACTTATGAACAGATTCAATGCTTGTAAGTTGTAACTTGTAACACCTTGATTAAACATGATGTTTCAATTTTCAAGATATCGTTATAATAAGGAAAATAATTGTTTCAAACATGTTAAAATGAGCTATAAACCACTTCGAATCTGGTATAAACTGCCCCGAACTAGTTTTTTTTTTAATAAATATTAAATTCTCATGAAGTTTACGTCTATCACCAGCTCTAATGGTAACCTATAACATATTTTATTATAACCTTTATTCAATATTATTTTCTTGTCATGATTTTATATGATTGGTGATGGTTTTATTTAATTGTATATTGATTCCTATTGATTGAAAAAGTGAAAAAAATCGAAAAACTTGATTCAAAAAGTGCTAAAAACCACTCTATAGGTACTTAGTACTTACTACTACCAACTCTAAATAATATCTATTATGTGTTCCGTTTGACGTCCGTAGTCCATTATGAGAGAGAGTACATCGCCTTTTTCCCCGTGAAGTCGCTAGATGGTGCTAGTTTTAAGCCCGTCACGTGGTACCGCCGCCAGCGCCGCGAGTGGTGGGGGACAAAACTCACCACAGTTCCAGCAAGCCACCAGAAATATTCTCATTGTTGCGTCGTTTTTCAAACCGTACGCAAGTCGTTAGATTATATGTAATTTTAAAATACTTTATTTTAAATTACATATATACATAATTTAAATTTAAATAATAATTTTATACGAACTTTCGAGATTGAAGTAGAAAGTTCAGTTTTTTCTTTTTAAATAGTTTTTATTTAAGTCCGTTACGTTTCATAGTGAAATGAATATTCAAGTGTTACCTGCGTTATCGTTATTTCAAACGAATAACGAAAATCGGATTTATTTGAAGTATAAATCTGCAACCACGAGCGTGGCATCGCGACCATAAGTCTATAGCGCAGGCCAAGGGCCTACCGAATTGTGTCGAGCGTCATAACAGCGCGTTTTCTACGTGTTCCGAGCTGAGTTCTTTTTGTTCGGGGTCCAGCGACGACGAGGAGCCGCCGCAGCGTGTATGGCGCCGCCAGCGCGCGTTCAGCCGCTCGTGTGCAGGTTTGAGATTTTGTCTCAACACGGTGAGTCATGTTATTAATACATTATACGTGATTTACGATGATTTCAATACAAATCTTTCAACGTTAATGGTTATTACTGGATGTTACGCCTTAGATAACCTATTTTCACAAATATCGGTTTTAAGATAGTTAGTATATTAATTGCCGAAAGCAGATTCGAAAAGTGTTTCGAACTTCTGATTTTATTCCTCCTTGAATCGTATTCGCTACGCGAACATTCTAAATGTATGTGAATTGTGCCTTCCTTTTCCGAATTGAGGGTAGATATCAAAAACGAATTCTTAATCTCGTTAGATTAGAAAATTCATCCGATACGAGTCGAATCAAGTAGAATGTATTTGCCTATATCTTGTAAGCACAATAGAAATAGGTAAATTATTACGAATTCTTACAAATATATTAATAATTTTTGCCTGACGCATTAAATTAGTCCGCAACTCTGTGCCTAATTACTGCTATATTTAAATGCGACTTCTATTCTCTATACAAATAAAGTTAAGAATTAATAGAGATGCTTTGAAGGGGATTATTGATAAGTTTAAATTCATATAAAATTCCTCCCGCTGGGGAAAGAATTTTTAACTTTCCTACTAACATGATTAGTAGCATATGCAGATAGGCGGATTTGATAAGTTGGTTTAAAACTCGTCACAATCAGTTTTTACCAGTACATGCAATAACCGTTAAGATCGACTTTTTAAGTCGTTTCAAATCATTTCATGAATACTAAAGTTAGAATCAGGAAACAACAAAAAACTAAAAAGGGGGGGGGGCGAGATTTTCAACAAATAAAAGCTCAAATTAATCTCGTCACCCTCGAATACCATGTAATTCGAAAACCAGCCATAGTTTTCACTTAAGAGGTAATAATACTTATTTATTCTTTAACTCTTGACATCATACTTTATGTCTTTGAAGATTCAAGTCACTATTGAAAATCAGGGGTTCGTCAAACGAACACCATGACTATTGTTAATCACCCCTTTTCATAATTAAGAAAAGCAACTTCTGCAAATACAGAGTAATTTTCAATTTCACACCCACTGTTAACTGTGACATGACATACTCAACATAAGATCATAAATTTTTGTATTTGCGAGGCTATCGACTACCCGTACGTATCGACGCCTCCTATATCCTTGTATCAGTATTGTATACCATATCGATATTATAATTATAAATACATCATAAACGAAGGTCAATTACTTAAGATAACGTATCAGCCCTTCGGGCTCAAAGAATGTTTGCAACAGTCACAAACTGGACTGCTGAAGAACCAAGGGACTGTGGCCTTTACTTGGTGATCTACATGGGCAATGATTTGCGTTCACCAGAACAGCATGCACACCACATTGAAATGAAATGAAATGAAATGAAAGGATTTATTTTGCAAGAAATGTGAAAAATTTACATATGTTATATTGTTTCATTATTCCGCACAAATCGTCAATTGATTGGCTTGCAGAGACTTTGGAATTACAATTCAACTCAATTCAATTCGAAATGAAAGTTCGTCTCTAACCTACTTTGGAATATCAATCCGATAGAATCTATTCTGACACCCGAGCGTTGCTAAGATTTTCTACGAATGGTTTGGAGCACGGAAGCATTATTGAAATTGGCGATGGAAATTAAATTGAAAGTGTCAGTGCCTTAAAACAGGCTTAATAGCAGGCAGTTGGTCCCTCAAGCAGGCATACCACCTCTTAGGGTTTCTCAACTTTGCAACCTTCATCACCCTCCGGGGAAGGATGCACTGCCGCATGCTATAGCGCCAAGGGAACGCCTCTCGGGGCTTATTACCTTTGCAACCTTCATCACCCTCCGGGGAAGGATGCACTGGCGCACGCTGCAGCGCTACAGAAACGCCTCACAGGCTTATCACTTTTGCAACCTCTATCACCCTCCGGGTAAGGATGCACTAGAGCACGCTGCAGCGCTACACGAACGCCCCACGGGCTTATTATTATTTTTGCAACCTCCATCACCCTCCGGGGATGGATGCAGTGGCGCAGCACGCTGCAGCGGTACAGGAACGCCTCTCAGGCCTTTTATTTGAAACCTTCATCACCCTCCGGGGATGGAAGCACTTACGCACGCTGCAGCGCCACAGGAACGCCTATCAAGGTTTGTCATCGTTGCAAATTTTATTACCCTCCGGGGAAGGATGTACTGGCACACGCCTTAGCGCTACAGGAACGCCTCTTAGGGCTAATCAACTTTGAAACCCTCCGGGGAAGAATGAACTGCCGCTCTTGTTAAAGATCTAGTTCAAAAACATCTTTTAAAAGCAAGTAAGTGAAATAACAAGTATAATATCTACCAGCCGTATCCAATTCACAGGATAGTCTTGGCAGTGAAGGAAAGGACCTTGGACCCAGTGTCATTGAATTGTTTGCAGTAATAGCTTTCCTAATCTTGACTGTCGAGGTAGTAAGAAAAAATTTCATTCAAAGGCAGAACGAAATCTCTTTGACAAGAGTTATTAGTTTGAACGTTTGAACACTTCACAACCTTCTAGGGCTGTACAGCTAGGAAGCCGAATTCTCGCGCAATTGCACCGGCTCCTAATACAACGTGCTCGAACAGTCGACACAAACATTTCCATTCAGAGGGGAATTCTACAAATAAATTTTGATCACAGCTCAAACAGCTTACGTTATTTCAAGTAAGACAGTCTTAAACAACCGGCTCTATTGCCTCGAGTTCATTATAATAGTACCCAAGTGGAAGAAACCCTCTTTGCACCTAGACCGCAAGAGGCGTGCTACTATCAGGATAAGTCCTCTCAATCGTTCACTGACAAACACGCACAGGTTCAGCTCCAACGCAAATACAGAACCTACAGCTGAAAGTCTGGCTCATTTTGAATAGGTCAACCTGTTGTACACCTTGATGGACAGCTTAAAAAAAAAAAAAAAAAAAACAACATAGACTGCTGGTGACCACTGACCAGGCTATAAAAGGATGCTAAATACGTAGCTAAATTATGTATAACTGACGGTTTAGTACACTATTCTTATACATAAAATCAGTCAGTTTGTATTAAAATAAAATTATATTAAAATTTCATTTGATCATTTAAGCAAATATTAATTACCTTAGGGTATTTCCTTAGCTAGAACAAATCTTTCAAAATTAC
>CAJQZN010010367.1:0-17227 GCA_907164685.1 Colias eurytheme | reverse complement strand
CGGTCGCTATCGTGTTAACAAGAAAAAGGATCCGCACATACAGACACGCGGACGTCCAAGACAGAACTTTTTAAAACTGTTTTTTAACTAGTTTAAATAACAAAAATGGCATCAAAAATATCATGAACGTTAAAAATAGTGTTTTTTCTTAATATGTGTGTTGTATGTATTATCTTACAAGTGCAATGTATGATACATAAAGACATTTTAAGTTTGAAAAATCAGATGTTTTGCGCGAAGTGACAGTAGTACCCACCTCAACGCTTCGCTTATGAGGCGTGCAAAATATAACAGAGACTATTATCAGTACAATCGTTAATGATTTCTTTAAGTATTAATCGAGGTGTATTATTCGAGTGAAATTCTTTACGCTTTTTATCAAAAACGATTTATACCAAGTATTTTAATTTTTAAGTATGAATTAAAATAATTTTGTTTGTCCTGGTAACAACATAATTATTTACTACTAGAAAAATACATTAAATTAACATTTTACAAAAAACTACATCTTACAAAAACTCAATCTACTTACTTATATTCAACCAATAATATAAACAACCGAAGAAGAATCCCAAAACCAGTCCGTTTAAAATAAACAACGAGACAGTTCGCACAGCAGAACTATTCTTCTTCATAAAGTCATCCGTGGAGCTGCCCATTCTGTCGAGGGTCACTTCAAACCATCCACTTGGATTGTACTCCAGAAACTCGTGGACTATCTATAAAGGAACAAATGAATGATCTTTTTAAATTTTTAGTCGTTCGTTCACTCTGTAACGGACTTTATTTTAAACGCAAATAAATTCGACGCGAGTTTGTTCATACTGGGATCGATTGTCGAAGTTCGACTCACTCTAGCGCCTCTCATGGGCACTTTTCACAATGGGCAGCGTTGGCCCAACAAATGATTGTCGATGTTTGCTGCCATTACGGCGATTATAAAATCATCTACAATGATGGTCGATCAGACATTTAGGCTCTACACTATCGTGATTGCCTCTAATCGCCCAACGATGCCCATTGTGAAGAGGGACCATAACGAACGTTACGTCTGCCTTCAAATTAACTAAATAAGCAATTAAATAATAATTAATAACTAATAAACAAGCATCTAATACATTAAATCTACAACTGACTTACTACTTACTAGTATATCAATTTGGTACTTATAGAATTATTATTGAAGATTATAAATCTTATATATAAAATTCTCGTGTCACAATGTTAGTCTGCATACTCCTCCGAAACGGGTGGACCGATTCTCATGAAATTTTCTGTGCATATCGGGTAAGTCTGAGAATCGGCCAACATCTATTTTTCATATGTACCACGGGCGAAGCCGGGGCGGGCCGCTAGTATTATATAATATTTATATGACGTTGCACTTTGCAATGTTACGGTGTGTTTACATCAAATGAACATAGAGCTAGAGCTAGAGCATCCTTTCGTGATCTTTTAGTGTAAACGAAAACTTATTCAGTGTTGTTCAGTATTAGAACATTGCATAGAATCTTTTCAAACGCACTAAGAACAACGAAAGAATGCTCTACGCCTGTTTAAAATAAAATAATTTGACACAGTGGAATGAGCATTCGCTCGTTTGATGTAAATGCACACATGCATGTTAGGCACCCGTTACACGCTCAATCCAGATCACGATCCAAGTCAGGTGACGGATTGACGAATCTTTATGTGGATCGTCGCGACATTAGATGGTCAATCCAGATCATATCAGTCCACTGTTCGACATTGTCAAATGCACACGCATTCACAACCACTAAATAGATCTGAATAAGAACAAAGCTTGTGCAGCAATAATTATTGCCTGTTATTTGAAAAAACGCGTGAAGAGGAAACGCTGGGTTAAACCGTGGCTACTAAAAAGGAACATCTATACACATTCGAACTTGTTAGATGAAATTTATAGTACGGAAGAGGAAGAGGATTACGCAAATTACTACAAGATGAAGGAGGCATGTTTTGATCATCTGTTATAAATGGTAACACCTGTGTGTTGTCGTCCCATACCATCGCGCTCCGAACGCAGACTGACGTAATTTGACAGCATGTTACATTACACGATCAATCTGGATCTCGACCAAAGGATCGAGATCGTTGATTTCTAAAAATCTAGATATTTTCTGATCAGATTTTACGATCCGTCAATCAAATACATTACACAGTCAATCTGGATTGAGATCAATGATCATGATCAAGGATCACATTCTAGATTGAGCGTGTAACGGGTGCCTTAGAGTTAGTTAAACGCTCGAATTTCCACGAACCGGCAAAACTTATAAGTTATAACAAATATAATAATGATTTACCTGTCCATTTATTTCCCCGTTTTTCTTCTGTACATCTGTCAATTCCACTGCTACATTTTCAGTTTTCTGTAATGAAAAAAATAATATTTACTCTTACTCAGAAAAACAACAGATCCAATAGATACCTATATTTCTGTGCCTATATTGCTCAGATACATAATCTTTACTATATATACTAATATTATAAAGCTGAAGAGTTTGTTTGAACGCGCTAATCTCCGGAATTACTGGTCCGATTTGAATCCGATAGCCTTTCACGATAACCGGGCTATCTAACAGCGAAAGATTTTTTCAATAAGTAGATAGTTCCTGCCCCCCTAGACAAGAAGCTTTCTATTAGCGTAAAGTTCAATAGAATAGATTATGAATGTATGAGATTGACGTTTGATTACGACGACGACGACGATTGATTACGTCAATCTCATACATTCATAATCTATTCTATTGAACGTTACGCTAATAGAAAGGCACTTGTCTAGGGGGGCTGGTAGTTCCTGAGATTAGCGCGTTCAAACAAACAACTAACTCTTCAGCTTTATAATATTAAAATAATTAGTATAGCTGAAATTTTGTACTGAGATAGATTATAGTCTAGATCACCTTATAGTTTATACCAATTTTTACCCATGTACCACACGAGTTAACTTATAAATTGGAATCAATAATTTCCATGAAATTGAACGATAGTTTACAACGGCTATAAAATTTATCGATTTTAATTGGCTTCATGTTGTTACTTCAGCAATTACAATTGTTTTATAAACCATTTGTATAAACAATACAATTGTGTATGGTATTGACATTTCTTTGTATAAATAAACATACATACATGATAGGATTCTGTCAAATAATAGGATTTTTGAATGGTGATAAGAATACACAATTTAATTAGTATGTTTTTAAAACACAGCTGATGTTTTACTACTAATATTTTAAACGCGAGAGTTTGTTAGTATCCAGGGTAGATGGATGTTTGTCACTCTTTCACGTAAAAACTTGATCGGAATATAGGTTATACATCAGAATAACACATGAGCTATAGAAATATCTACTTGATTTTGTACGCGGGTTCAACCGCTGGCTGGTGAAACAGCGCGGCACAGCCGGTAGGTATTATAAGGGTGCTTAAGACGATACACAAAAAAAAATCCACTGCTTGGCGGGCGGAGTCTAATAGCTCGCTATCGCGAACGCGGGTGTGAGCGAAGTCATTCTTGCAAACTCGCCGCGCTGCCGCTGGCCGACTCCGGAGTCGGACAAACATGTATGGAGTCGTCATACAGTTATAATATTGTTATACATATATTTAATTGTTGATTTATTGGTTTTATTTTCTTGCTTATAAACACAAAATTATCTTCTTTTTAACAACTACTTAGACATTATTAATAATTATTAATTATTATTATTTCGTAATGTTTACTTTATTACAAAATAATACAGGTTATAAATAATCTTTAAAATAACAAAAAATATTGTTACTCTGAAAAAATGAAATGGTACCTAATTACGCGGACTACTGAATTGATTTAGATGCGAAACTTTGGATGTTAATTTGTATATTTTTTTGTTAGTTGTTACTTAATCACGTCAAGACTACATTACCAATTTTGATAAAATATAGCTAATTGCCTGGATTTACACATAGGACACTTTTTATCCGAACTGAACACTTCTGTGGGATAAAACAGGATTCACGATATAACCTAATTCCACGCGGGCAAAGCCGCGGTCGGAATGATATTTTTTTTAAATAAAAAATTTGTTAAAAAAAAAACACAAAATATATTGACGCATGTATTTATTTTTTGCACTCTATTATAATTGTAATTATTCATTACAAATAATCAAAATAAAATAGCCAGAACAAAGTTAGGCCCTGGTAGGGTAGGTAGGCAGGTACAGCAATGTGAGACGAACACTGGCTTATTTATACCAATAATAATGTATTATATAAACATTAAATTAAGTTTACTTTCTAACAACAAAAATACATAATATTAGCTAATGTGAAAACGAATCAACCAATCATCCCACAACAATGAAATGTGCACACAAATATTCATCCAAATCGGTTCATGTGATTAGGAGGAGTGACTGCAGCGCCATCCTCCGGGCCCAATTGTGTTTCCAGATCACCCAGGAACTCAATTTAAAATACTTACACAAAATTTTTCGAAATGAAAACTCACATTACTATGTAAATATGAATATAAACCGGTTTTAGTACTAAGCAATTTCCCGCACAGGTGTAGTAAGTATAAATGAAATAAATATCAACATCAAATTCTTTATACAACATACTTATCTACCACCTACTAAGAAATTCTTGAAATTTTTTCGTATTTTTTTAAAATATAATACTACTCCAACGAGCTCCTGTTCCATAATTCCATATTACGTCCACCATACTTCCACTAAGTTCACCATGATTTTTTATTTCTTTGCACTTTGTTACTTTTTGCTAAAAATGGAATCATGCGATAAAACCAGTAGAGCGTTGATAACATACATTTTTGACTGAATAAAGGTACTTACGAAGGAGTGGGTTCACATTGTGAACAATCAGTGGGTTTATTTTCCTTCTGGATTCCGGATTTCTGAAAAGATTATTTATGCTATAAATGAAAAAATCTTACACATTCGTTATGTACTTAAAACAGGGGTACATATCAAACATCGTCTATAATACAATTATCATCAAATTTAAAATAAAACCAACTTACTTCATTAATTTGTTCCAATTGTAAGCATTCTTTTTCCTCCAACCTTTATGTTTCTTCTTCTTATTTTCTTTATTGTCCCCATTTGTCTCATTTTGTCTTATCGTGTTGTCACCCTTTTTTACGATTGCGCAAGCGACACAAGTTCCCCGTGTGACGGCCGTAGCGGGAATGACTCGTGCAGCGATCGGGGTAGGAAGGTACAGGGCGGCTCTCGCTATATTGGCTGGTCAGGCGCTAATTTCAAGTATTTCTTGTTTATTTCAAGACCATCGCATATTTCAAAATTCTAACACGGTAGACGTATAGGTTGTATATTTTATAGTTAATATCCAAAAAGTCGTAACTTTACGTTTGTTATTTTGAAGATGCCAGAGATTAAAAAAAAAATAACAATGAGAACTTTGTATTTTTTTTTCTATCGAGAAAATATCATGGAATCATGTTTCTAAAACGGTAGACGTATTGTGTTACTATTGAACTTTCTTGTCAAGAATTTTCATCACGACAACTTTAATAATATAAAAATTACGAAGGTTTAAAAAGGGCCGTAAATGTTAGAAAAATTAATTCATCACCTTAACTACCAGTGTTCTTTAAAAACATCCCTCGCTACGCATCTTCGCACATCTCTAGTGGAAAAGCACCCTAAACGCGATAGTTTGTAAGAATGTGATGTTTATTTCGTTTTCACGCAAAAACTGCTGAGCAAATGTATGAAATTTTGTACGGAGATAAATCATAGTCTAGAAAAGCACATAGGCTCTCCACGTGAGTGAAGCCGCGGGATCCAGCTAGTTTATTTTATAAGGATATCAATAGAAATTGTATGAGTCATTATAACTGTCCATTTTTAACACATACTTTCTACACCATGTATGGAGAATAAGCAATTTAATAATTATAGGTTAAATTATGGGAAAGTTAACGGTTTTGGAAAAAATTCGTGTCACAAATTAAGTTTTTAATTTGGTAGCATTATAAAAAATTTAGTTAAGTACCTATATTTATCAGTTGTGTTTCCTACAGGTATTCAACTAAGCACTTATAGATAAAATAAGATACTTCATCATCACTACATAGTATAAAACAAAGTCAATAATTACATTTTTTCCGCTTACATTGCAAACGCAGGCTGAACCCTTTTTTTTTATAGTGGGGAAATCTTCCAAAGATACCCACGGCCCCCGGGGAAGGAGCCGTGGGTTATGTCCGATTCTTACCGACTAAAACCCCACTGTGTTCCGTCGAGCCGCTTTAATGATGGGGCCGCGGGTATTTGTTAGAATAGGCTATTTGACAAGGTTTTGAAAACTGTCTCAAATTATTAAGATACGTTTATAGAGCACACAAAACACATGTTTCTTAATTTTTTGTAGTTATTCATTGAGAAAATGGAAAATAAAAACATGATATTCAAATACGCCGCCAAAACACAATTTTGAAGAATATGGCGTCTCGCGACCATGGTGACGTCACAGCGGCGTAAGCATCAACTTGCTCCTAGTACTTATTGTTCGTTTTTGTTTTAATTATAGTATAATTAAGTTAATCTGTTTAAAAACCAGAAAAAGAGTTCTTATAGGTGGTGTGTAGTTCCTGGATGCAGAAATACAACTATTAAAACCCCTGACAAACTATTTATATGTGCTCCAAAAGATATAAAAATGCGTAGAAAGTGGTTGCAGTTAGCTCGCAGAAATCCAAGTGATATTAGATATATCAATTAAAACAGTTATATTTTTTTGTGAAGACCACTTCGATGTAAGTATGGTGTTGAATACCTAGTAGACAGTTTATTTTATTTGCAATACATAGTATAAATCGTCTCATTACTTACCTGCTTGAGGTAAGATAATGATATATATATAAATTGATGATGACGTGTTTGTATTGATATTGAAAATAATCAATACAAACACGTCAATCCTATAAACTGGATGGCTGAAATGAAAAATAAAGGACTTAATCTAAAAAATGTATACTTCATAATTATTGTGCTATTGTGATTCATGTTTGTAGGTACAATTAACTAAAAAGGTAATGAATGACGATTGAAATATTAACTTACGTAGCTGTTTTCACATTTCTCAATTGAGGAGCGTAAAAATCTTGGTTGTTTTTAAAGAACATACCAACCATTATAGCACAGTATTACAATATTATTTCCTATTCCTAATTATAGCGTCCACTTTAGGTAGATTTCTACTGTCTGCTTTTTCGAAATTAGGTTCCATGACAAACAAAAATAACACATAAAGAACAAAACTGATTACAGACACCTTGAATCACAAGAAATAAGTTATACAAGAAACAAAACCAAAAGCGAAATTCAGCAACGACGTGAGTAAACGTTGGGATCACTTGTTATTTACGCCGCTGTGACGTCATGGCAGATGCAGCCAATCATGGATGTTTTCGGTCACGTGGTCATTTTAAAAAATATGATGTTTTTTCTCGACGATTTATAAATAAATAAGTTATTATTTATATCATTTATTAATTTAAATCGCTTCAAAAACCTTATATATATATGGATTACACAAAAAAGTAATTTATTTTTTATACTGTCAAATAGCCTATTCTTCCGCGACCACGCAGGCTGAACGGGCTGAACCCTACGAGTTTTATCAAAATAATGTACTTATACACATTGAAAAGGTCTACAGAGAAGTCCGCGATGGTATATGTCTATCTCTTATGGATATAACCATAGATATAACCCACAATAACTTTTTTTTGTCATTTACTTATTACGACAAATAATGGCTAATTTTCGAAGCGATTTTAACCAATACAGCATTAATCCTTAACCAATTAAATACCTTGAATACATTGTTCATTTAATATAGATCTATATGGCGCTTTACACCCTATGATTTAAGAGAATATTTTCAAAGATATTACAGATTCAAAAATTGCGGGACGTAGCGTTTGCGGCGGTACCGGCAGGCCGCCCGGCTACCTGTATAATATTAATCTATAGGTACCCGTGCGAAGCCGGAGCGGGCCCCCAGTTATTTATAGAACAAAGAAGCAGCCTCCAGATATTTTTGATTAGATAAATAATGAAGATATTTTCAAGACCAAAAAATTATCACGTTTTAATGTTTTATCATTTTCTCTCAAGAATACTTACAAAGATCGCTGCTATATCCCAAGGTCATTGACCGCTAATTTAATTTTTTTGTTCATCCGGAAACACTACATTCCCTTCGAACATACTAGTTTGTATTATTAGATATAAAATAAAACATGACAAACTAGAAAATAAAGTCGTCTTTAAATAAACAATCGTTAAAAGTTTTCCATTGAAAAATTTCCATTCAACAAATGTCTCAAGGATTTGTTTTTTTAATCAGAGTTCAAGTTATAGACACAAATATAGGTAGGTACCTATTTCATCTAAAAAACTATTAAATATTAAAATTTATTTATACTAATTTCTCATTATTATTCAAAAACACTGAATTTTTATCTCCCAATTAAAATGTGACTCATATTAACTTAAATTTAGGCAACAACATGAAACTAAAGCCTAAATATTTTTTCTCCAACCTACTAGAAGGATTTAGATGAAATTTTACAGAAGTATAGGTTATACATCAGAATAACACATGAACTATAGAAATACCTACTTGATTTTGTCCGAGGGTTTGTTGCAAAGGTATACCTATATTTGTTATACTTTCACACGAAAACCACTGAGCCGATTTTGAGACTTTCCACTTTCCAGTGATATTGCTTAAATGTATTAGAATCCTTTAGTTTCTGTGATCTGTGATTAAAATCTATACCATATATCACTACATAGTATAAAACAAAGTCGCTTTCTCTGTCCCTATGTCCCTTTGTGTGCTTTAATCTTTACTAGCCACCCGCCCCGGCTTCGCACGGGTGCAATGCTGATACTAAATACACAACAGAAAAACTGTGAACGTTGTATATAAAAACATAGCGTCCCGCTCCGACTTCGCACGGGTATAAAATAGATAGCCGGGCGGCCGGCCGGTACCGCCGCAAACGCTACGTCCCGCAATTTTTAAATCTGTAATATCTTCGAAAATATTCACTTAAATCATACGGTGTAAAGGGCTATATAGATCTATATTAAATGAACAATGTATTCAAGGTATTTAATTGGTTAAGGATTAATGCTGTATTGGTTAAAATCGCATCGAAAATTAGCCATTATTTGTCGTAAAAAGTAAATGACAAAAAAAAAGTTATTGTGGGTTATCCATAAGAGATAGACATATACCATCGCGGACTTTTCTGTAGACCTTTTCAATGTCTATAATACTTAGTACATTATTTTGATAAAACTCGTAGGGTTCAGCCTGCGTTTGCAATTTAAGCGGAAAAAATGTAATTTTTTACGACATCACATTAGAAACCTCAAAAATAACAGTACTTCTCCACTATTTAATGGATGTTATTATACATATAAACCTTCCTCTTGAATCACTCTATCTATTAAAAAAAACCGCATCAAAATCCGTTGCGTAGTTTCAAAGATTTAAGCGTACAAAGGGACATAGGGACATAGGGACAGGGAAAGCGACTTTGTTTTATACTATGTAGTGAAAACGGACGAACGGACGCAACGGATTTTAATGCGGTTTTTTTATAGATAGAGTGATTCAAGAGGAAGGTTTTAGTATATAAATTATAATTTATTAGGTTTTAGACAAAGTGGGCGAAGCCGCGGGCGGTGAGGTAGTAAAAAATAAACGTAAAAAGTAATAAATTAAATTATTGGTCACCGATCCTTGATAAGTGTACAAAGTTTGCCGTTTAAAGTAGGTCAAAATCTAAGGAGGTACATTCAAATATACCTACAAGTGAAGCTTATAAATAATAATGCATGTTATAAATATCGAAACGAGCCAATAAAAATTGTAATAAAATTCACATCGAAACAAAAAGCCAACATCACGCGGTGTTCCCAGGCGGTCAACCATCCAAGTACTGACCGCGCCCGACGTTGCTTAACTTCGGTGATCGGACGAGAACCGGTGAATTCAACGTGGTATGGACGTTGGCAACACTTTAAATGAAAATAAAGATCTTATTCTTCAATTAATGATAATATTCAGTGTATGGTATTTTATCAGATAAGTTATCGAAATGCTTCAGAATAATAAAATGTTAATGATATAAAGATTAAATTAAAACCCCCTGTTGCGAGATTCAAGGTAAAAATTTAAATTATTTAATCACCCTTAAAATCTTCTATTTTGATAAAAACTTAAAAACACACAAAGTGACAAAGATATACCTATATATATGTAATTACAAACATAGTATACACCTTTAACATGAATGTATTAAAAAAAAACTAAAAAACACGGTTTAATAATTAATACACATAAATTTTAATTATTTTATAAGTCACCGAACCTTGATAAGTGTGCAGGACTACAATTCCTCAAAGTTTGAATTCAAAACGACTCTAAAGAAGCCGGTGACAAACATACAGAAGCAAATTAAGAAAGAAACGAATTAAGTAATTAAATAACTATTTAAATTTTAATTACTTCATTAATACTAATTATTAGTAGTGATTAAGAAGTTAGGTCTTAGTAATTAAGAGATTACCTTAAAGACATGCCTGTAATTACACATTTTCTGCATTTTAACTAGCTTTAGCTTATTCATTTATTTATTTTTTTGAATAATAATGTAGATTATATGTATGTAAAATCGTAACATAGACCGTACAAATATGGAAAAAATCTAATCTTTGCCATTAATTATTATAATATAAGTACCTACTAACTGGATTATATTCGCTCCACGTAAAAAAACATATTTCAAAAATTACAAATGGCGGATTATTCTTGGCGCCAAATTATAATATGTTCAAAATACTAGCTGCGCCCCGCGGTTTCCCGCGTGGCTCCGCTCCTTATTTATAGCATAATATACTTAGCCTTCCTCGATAAATGGGCTATCTAACACCGAAAGAATTTTTCAAATCGGACCAGTACGTAGTTCCTAAGATTAGCGCGTTCAAACGAAAAAACAAACAAACTCTTCAGCTTTATAATATTAGTATAGACACAGACTAATAATAATATACTACGGTATAGACTATAGATGATAGAATTACCTAGTATAGTATTATATTATCTGTGGCACTAGATCATTGTAGGCACAGAATCTAGTAGAACAATATAATTGTAGTTAGTTTATAAATAATGACATTTGTACGTGTCATGGCTTTGTTTGTAAGCACGTTTGTTACATTATGAGAGAGGTGAGATATGAAAACAATTTGTTATGTACTAGTTTGATAGTATGACTTTGTCTGCGTTTAATATTTATTTAATATATAGGTATTTTACTATCGCATCTTTGAGTAGATTATTTTATGTAGTTTTTACTTTTTACTATCCAGTTTTTGGCCAATCAGGGGCCTTAGACAAAGTAACAATTAAAAAACGATAACGAAGTTAGAAAAGACAAAAATGTATGGGATTGACATACGCCGCGTTAGATCACGTGATCTATCTAATGTCAATCCCATACATTTTCCTTATCTAACTTCGTTATCGTTTTTTAATTGATACTTTGTCTAAGGCCCCTGGGGCCTTTAGTTATCAGTTTTTGGCTCAGTAGAAGCGATATAAAAATGGCTATTAATATTTTTTTTGTAAAAGCTTAGGGACATGTATGAAAAGTTTTCATTTTGAATACTATTTCAGTTTGTCCATTACGTAGACGACTCTACAATTAAATTCTTTACAAAATTATTAGCTACTTACTTATCAAATTAATTCAGTAATTATAAGTATTAATAATTAAATAATGTCTATAATAATTCAGTCATTACCGAACTCCTTTTCCTCATCTCTGTAGCTGTGTCTTCCATCTTTGTGTCCATTTTTTTTTTAATTTTTTGTTAAAATACGTTGTACTATAAAGGAAAACCCGCCATTTTGTTCTGAAACAAAATATAAACAATTAAAATTTTCCTTACTTACCAGTTACCACACACTGAAACGGAAAAAATGTAAGAAAATAAAAAACGAACGAGAATTCGCTCTCTAAGTAATAATAGATACCTAAATCGGTAATTTTTTAACAAAGACTAAAAAATATACAGATACTATAAAAATAAATTTGGGTAGGTTTTTCGTTTCGTTTCTGAGGTTCTATCCAAATCTGACGAGCAGCTTTTGTTTTTATCGTCTTTCTATAGAAGTATTTTTTTATAATCAAAAGTTACTTTTCTCTAAACTACATATTAACTATTAGCTGTGCTCCGCGGTTTCACCCGCATTAACTCCGCTCCTGTTGGTCGTTGTCGTGCTTTATGTCGTGTTTCGCTTGGCAAAAGTCACCCACGCTACTGTAGAAGTGTCAAATTTTGCCGGTATTTCACTGTTGTTTTTCTAAGTAAATAATGTAAGTTATTGATTAAAAAGGTCGAACGCGGACACATTTCATTGTAGAGAAGTGATAAAATGATTAGTTTTAAAGAAATAGTGTCTGTGTTAAGTGTTTAGTCGTCATCAAAAATGTATGGAGGGACGGTCGGAACATCCACCTTAACGTGATGATTTATAGCCTATAGCCTTCCCCTATAAACGGGCTATCTAACACCGAAAGAATTTTTCAAATCGGACCAGTAATTCCTGAGATTAGCGCGTTCAAACAAACTCTTCAGCTTTATAATATTGGTATAGATAATTACACTATTATTGAGGTTGAACTTACGTATTTTTAGAAGATATTACGATAATCTTTGGAAAGGTTTGAAACAATTGGAATAAATAACAAATTATAACCTATGTATAATTAGCGTGTCTAAATATGTATACAACTGGTCTACTTACTTCATTGATAACACCTTATCTTTATATCAATGTGATGACGTAAAATGACATGTGTTTCATGTAAATATTTCAATTAATGCTAATTTTCATAATCATGATTTGTTTGTGGGAGTCGCTATGCACACTTTGGTAGTTTATAGATTAAAATAGTTTTTCCTAAAATCGATATAAAACCTGCACTGCAAAGCAAATTCCAAATTTCCACGTTTCTAACTATATCTATACTAATACTAGCGGTCCGCCCCGGCTTCGCCCGTGGTACATGTTTACGTTTTCTCTACATAAGAACCATCCTCGTACTTCAAGGAATATAATAAAAAAAGAATTATCGAAATCGGTTCAGCCGTTCTCGAGCTATGCGCTTACCAACACATTTTGAAATTCATTTTTATATACCTACTAGCGGTCCGCCCCGGCTTCGCCCGTGGTACATATGAAAAATAGATGTTGGCCGATTCTCAGACTTACCCGATATGCACAGAAAATTTCATGAGAATCGGTCCACCCGTTTCGGAGGAGTATGCAGACTAACATTGTGACACGAGAATTTTATATATAAGACTAGCTGTTCGCCCCGGCTTCGCCCGTGGTACATAATATTTACGTTTTCTCTACATAAAAACCATCCTCGTACTTCAAGGAATATAATAAAAAAAGAATTATCGAAATCGGTTCAGCCGTTCTCGAGTTATGCGCTTACCAACACATTTTGCGATTCATTTTTATATATAAGATAGCACAGACTAATAATAATATACTACGTATACAACCTATAGGTATATAAGATAAGATATATAAAATTCTCGTGTCACAATGTTAGTCTGCATACTCCTCCGAAACGGGTGGACCGATTCTCATGAAATTTTCTGTGCATATCGGGTAAATCTGAGAATCGGCCGACATCTATTTTTCATATGTACCACGGGCGAAGCCGGGGCGGGCCGCTAGTAAGATATATAAGATTACAAAGCTGAAGAGTTTGTTAGAACGAACGCCCTAAATTAGGGTCCCTAATCTCAGGTTCCACAGGTCCGATTAGCCAAATTATTTCACTGTTAGACAGTCAATTATTTATCGAGGAAAGCCATAAGGTAAGGTAAAGTTAGACCTGGTTAGACCAATAGGACCGGAGCAATGTGAGCAAAACCGCGGAGCACAGCTAGTCTTATCTTATATATAAAATTCTCGTGTCACAATGTTAGTCTGCATACTCCTCCGAAACGGGTGGACCGATTCTCATGAAATTTTCTGTGCATATCGGGTAAGTCTGAGAATCGGCCAACATCTATTTTTCATATGTACCACGGGCGAAGCCGGGGTGGGCCGCTAGTTTAATATAAAAGCTATTTATTGGTCAAAACATCACGTGTCGGTTTATTGGTTTTATCTATCTGTTCAAATATACCTTGGTAATAGGAGATAAGTTGGAAATATTAAACATAATCTTCGTACCTAATATTATGATAGGATAATAATTTTTTATCTGTGCTATCGATATTATGATTAAATATTTTATTCAAATTATATGATTCATGCCCTTTTGTACGATTTTCAAATTTCAGTAGCGTTTATTTGGAAATTAAGGACATTACTTATATTATCTATTCGCCCGCTTTGTCTAAAACCTAATAAATTATGTACTAAAACCTTCCTCTTGAATCACTTTATCTACTAAAAAAAGCCGCATCAAAATCCGTTGCGTAGTTTTAAACATTTAAGCGCATAACTACGTATAGGGATATAGGGACAGAGAAAATTACTAGGTATGTACTATGTAGTGATTATCCGTACGATTTGAATACACGTGTGTGATCAAAAATTGTTTTCTAGTAGCCGATCTTTAAAAGCGGCTTTCTTTTGAAGAATATTTCATACGTATTACGTATACAATTGAACAAAATTTTAATATAATAGAGATAATAGGTATGCCAAGTCTTTCTCTCCCTATGTAGGTAATTATTTATCTTTAAAACTACGGAATTTTGATGTGAAAACTAGAACGATTCAAAAGGAAGGTTTTTTATATAAAACTAGCTGCGCTCCACGGTTTCACACGCGTTTTAGCACAGTTTATAAATTAGAGGTTTAGGCGTGTTTCAAAATTGTTTTAATTTGCGTTATAAATTAATAGCGATAAAAATAAATAATTCGTTTCAAGTAAGTAGTTACATAGTTAGGTATTTTCTTTTCAAATCTTTTTTTTACCATTTAACTATCTGTTATAGGCACAGAACCATATCTAGATTCTATGGTTATCGGTAGGTAGGTACCATTAAATAAAGAAGTTTATAGATAAAACAAAAATGTTTTAAAACAGGTATAATTGGAATCATAAATATTATGAAAGTATGATGTAAACATTTGAAACTTTATCAGTATCTGGCAACACCGGATTTGAGGATTTAAGTTTTGGCGCATTAATAATTTCATAAGTTACTAGCTGTGCTCCGCGGTTTTACCCGCAGTGCGCCGCTCCTGTTGGTCAGTGAGATGATATTATATAGCCTAAAGCTTTCCTCGATAAATGGGCTATCTAACACCGAAATAATTCATCAAATCGGACGCGTGGTTCCTGAGATTAGCGCGTTCTAGCAAACAATAATTATACAAATGTTAAATGATTTGATTTAAATTGGGAACTATATTTTCTATCACCAAAATTTATATTTGTCATCAAGTTGTATCACCTAATAAATAGATCTATCACCACGAAATATTTTCGTTCTCAGATAAACAAAAATTGTTCCCAGGTTTGAATTATCAAATTAATGTTAATATATGTGTAAAATAAGAGATCGATAACCAATAAAATTATATTGCATTACATGAATAGTTTGCTTAAATACTTATTAGGACACACCTATTATAATACATACAAAAACATTTATTTGGTACTAGACCTTATATCTCAGGATTTTAGGTGATTTATTGTGGAACTGATTTTGCATTGTTTGGTGACTAAATTTTGGTGACAGATCTACTATTTTGAGGACAAACCCTATTATTTAAGAAACACAAAACTAATTAAATTGGTGATAGCTTAAATGATACCCATTTAAATTTAAAGTCGTGAGAAAATAATATTTTAATTAGACCTACTTTTGATGTTATCAAATTATTTATCTGTTATCAATGCTATTATTTTATCTTTATGACATTGTAATACTGAATGATTAAAATTTTGTAAAAAATTTCAATAAGGGATAACTAATTTACATTTCATTTTATCTCAATTATAATTACGCAAATTAAATTCGATAGAATATTTATCAAAGGATCTAAGTACTTAGGTAGGTATTGAAAATTTCTTACTCGTGTAGGTAGGTAGTTAGGTAGATAGTATCTTTTTCTTTAACCTAAGTCTCTTATTATGTTATTATAATATATGTAAAATATTTTCTTCGGTCATTATTAAAATTAACCTTTTCGTAGTTAATGCTTTATAGGTAGGTACTAAGCTTTTATATGTAGCTCAGTAGCTAGTGATTATGATAAGATTACAAGAAGAAAATAAAAATATTTTTCACAAGGACGATTATTGATTTTCAGTCAATAATTTGTATACTGTATTAATTATATAGATAACTGCTTAAAATAAAAGGGATACTTAACTGTATATTTGATTTTGCTACTACATATTACTTACTATATACGACGTTCTAATAAAAATGCATTATTTGAAAATGGAACGAAATATAGGTAGATCAAAATTTAGTTAAAACTGCGATTTTTTATCCATAAAGGTAATAAGTATTAACTATGAAAAATATTTCCTTCTTATAACGCCATAAAGAAATGGTTATTTTATTACTAAAAATAAACATAAACTTATTAAAAAGTAATCTTTACCAAAATAATAAAAAACTCACCATTTTCATTATAAGTTTTTTAAATCCTTGCTATCAAAAGTTCGTAATTTAACGACTCTCAACCAAAATGCCTATTCATTCCGTTATCTCTGATAATAATTACAATAATCACAAGCACTCGAAGTTATTATTACGATTATATTTAAAACACAACGAGACGTACTCTCCCGTCAGGAGTTAGAGCAATACTGAAGAAATTTTCGCATCAGCCATCACGTCACGATTCACGCATGAATCGCATCGCATTTTCATATAGCTGGGTCCACACCGGCCGAACACACACTCAAACGTATTGTTTTGATCTGTTGTTATTATTATACACACACCGCCATTATACACCGCCGAACACACACTCAAACGTATTGTTTTGATCTGTTGTTATTATTATAATTTATTAAAATGTTGTGTTGCCATAAATGTATTTTTAAAGTGAAACTTTTATTACATCGTCTCAAACTTTTTGG
>CAJQZN010010366.1:0-15396 GCA_907164685.1 Colias eurytheme | reverse complement strand
GGCCGCATTCCACCCGAGCGTCTAGTTGGCTTGGTCGAATAATACAGTTGAGTCTCTGTTAAATGTTAGTAACTTTTATGCATAATTCACTATTTATTTTTCTGCCAAGCCATCAATATCGGTATCGGTATCGGTATCGCCGATATTTTATTACAAATATCGGTATCGGTATCGTATGGGCAAAATCATGTATCGTTACATCCCTAGTTTTAAGATAAAACTATCATACAATTTAATATACTACTTAGTAAAACCACGATTAAGCTACTAACTCATCAAAGACAAGGTACGCTATCTATAATTAAAATCTTCATTCCTGTTATTAAACAGCGTTATACTTTAAACGGTGTTTAAATAAAGTTTAAAATAATCTATCGTTGATTGGCGATATTAATCAAGGTGTACATATTAATAAAATCTCAATAATAATCGCTATCTTACGAGTTATTTGTTAAAATATTAAGCTCTATGTGAAAATATTCCACTAGCGCTGTTTTTTCTTAAAATATATATTTTGTAACGGCACGCTTGACACACAATTAATTAACTTATTGAGGTAAAGATATGTTGTTTTTAGTACGAGATCCGGCTGCAGGATCAGTGCGTTCATCGGTTTTTTGCTGAAAACGAAATTTTTATGTAACTATATGTATTTATAATTAGGAGAATATATATCGACTAGGTTGCCAGTCAAAATTTGGCCGCAAGCATGTTTACACTCAACCTTAAATATTCAACATCTTTAACAGCCGGCAACCCTTATTTGCGGCCGGATATAATTAGGCAACCATATATGATACTAATAGAAAAAAATTAGCTTTAATTTGATATATGATTCATAAATGTGCGTTATGAACGAAAAATAAATCGAAATCATACCTGTTTGCACCAGGCTGCCAAGACGTTGCGGCCAGGTGAAAAGCGGCAACCGTGATTTTTTAGAATTTTTATATCATTTGACGTGATGTAGACTACATTTTATTCAAAAAACAAGTGAACGAATTTTTTTCCCAAAAATCGATTAGAAAAATTTTAATTAAACATGCTTGCGGCCAAATTTTGACTGACAACCTAGTCGATATATATTCTCCTAATTATAAATATACATAAAAATTCGGTTTTCAGCAAAAAACGATGAACGCACTAATCCTATATTTATAATTTTTAAAAGCCAGCAACCCTTATTTGCGGGATTTATTTAGGCAACCATATATGATAATAAATAGAAAAAAAAATAGCTTTAATTTGATATATGATTCATAAATGTGCGTTATGAACGTAAAAATGAATCGGAATCATACCTGTTTGCACCAGGCTGCCAAGATGTTGCGGCCAGGTGAAAAGCGGCAACCGTGATTTTTTAGAATTTTTATATCATTTGACGTGATGTAGACTACATTTTATTCAAAAAACAAGTGAACGAATTTTTTTCCCAAAAATCGATAAGAAAAATTTTAATTAAACATGCTTGCGGCCAAATTTTGACTGGCAACCTAGTCGATATATATTCTCCTAAATATAAATATACATAAAAATTCGGTTTTCAGCAAAAAACCGATGAACGCACTGATCCTGCGGTGGGATCTTAGACTATTTAACAATGTTGGTAATTGGTATGGAGTTGAAATTTTACATCTTATTTGAGTTATATTTTTGCGCTGGCTCGGTTTACAATTTAATTTATCTTAACAAAATCTAAAATAATTCTACGTCCGAAATCCGCTTAGCAATTTCTGTATTTTTCTTAAAAAGACACGTCAACAAATATCTACATTTAACCAAACAAATATGGACGCGTTCCTCCTAGTATATAGTGACAGGTAATTACAATGTTTCACCCTTAAATCCTTATTTTCGTTGCGAACATTTTTCGAGCATTCCTTTATTGGACTACCGGCACATTAAATACTACCTTTGTACACAACGCGATAATTTAGTTTTTACTGCAGATATGACTCACGCCTGCATCACTTACCTACAGCTACGTTATATACGAAAAAAATGTAACCTCTTTTCGCAAGGCCAAAGTAAATTAAAATTATTTTTGCATTGAGTAACATTTCCGCAATTATTAGTTATTACTCGTTTACCTATATTACAACTCTTGCTTTATTGTATCATCATACCTACATACAAATTATACATTGCAATTTGCAAAGCAATCAAACCCTAATGATACCTACTTTATCTTTTCAATTTCAAAAAACACCTCACCACTCTTCCATTAAAACATCAAAAAGCGCACGCAAACAATACATTATTAAAACCAAAAAAAAAAAGAAATTTCTTTGGTAAGATTCATAGATACCAAAATCATCGCCTTACTCCATGACATGACGGTATTGCCATGAAGCGACCTTGAAATTTTACTCTCAACGCACCTAAAGAAGTTTTACTTCAAAAAAAAACAAAAAAAATTTCGAACAAAACTTTCGTTGCGAACAGTACCGGAGATACGTAATTATCCGGATATCCGCCGCGCGGTGGGAAGCTTGCAGAGTGGGTCGCGCCGTGCTGTATATTGATACCACATTGTGTTCGAACAAAGGGTACGCGGTTACAGTATCGGTGTATTAGCCGTTGTCGCGAATACGGCGGTTTAACTTTAAGGTGTACCGTCAACATATAAATCTTATAAAAAAATATGACCAATTTCAAAATGTCCAAAATAAAATCCTTATTAAACGTGAATTCAAGATGAGGAACTAGCTGAAAAATTAATTTTTATTTAAATTTATACTTCATTTTAAGTTTTTTCTAATGACACATTATAAAACTACCAAATTGAAACGTTTAAAAACATATCCGAATACTTCAACTACTTCCCAATCTAAATATTATGTATGTACCTACTAGGTACAAAGTACATTCATCAAACTTTACACAACAAACTTATCAATACCTCATCACAAACAATACAAAAAAAAATCGCCACCAAAGCCACATTTTCCTTCTCTTATTGCAAACTGCCGCATCCATTGCAACCTACCCCCTGGATCATTGACCCGTCTGCGTATCAAACGAGGGGGGGAGATGCCGGGAAGGGTGGGCGGCAGTTAGCGCACTCTTCAATTAAGAGCTTGCAAACTTCCATAGAACAATAATGAGAGAGAGAAAAAACGTTCATTTTTTCGCGTAATTCTGTTCGAAATAACCTTTTCTTTTGACTATAATGTGTTTTACCTTCATTTACATTTCCAAAGCGTTGGATATTGTTTCTAATGAGGAACGTAAATGGTCTACCGCCAATCAGCAGTCATCGTCGGAATGTTTTAAGTGTTAACATTTTGTGTGATAATTTCAATTAATTATCGAGATAATTTAATTTTAATTTATATTTTGTACGCAAGCTGTAAACATTAAGTAATGGTTCCAGGAATTAAAGCTGTAGTGGCTGTAAGTAACATAACTTATAGCTAATTCAATCAACCAATCTTTGTTGTGAAGCTCTTAGAAACGACTGACCATCTTAATATACTCCTAAACCACTTAACCGATCATAATAAAATTCGCACACCATGTGCAGTTCGATCCAACTTGAGAGATAGGATAGGTTTAAACATGTAGGTACCATGGGCGAAGCCGGGGCGTTCCGCTAGTAATTATAATAAATATTAAATATCAAACAAATCAAGTTAACTTAAACATTATTTTCATACACCAGTAAAACCTCAATAAACAAACGAATATCATGGAACAGTATTCTAAATTATTTCTTCCAAGAAGTAGATTGGTTTGCAGATGAAATTCAATACCTAATCGATACTGCATCGTGAGTAACCTAGTGACCAACTAGCAATGCGCCACGGTAAACGCCCCGGAGTCAATACTTTTCTTATAAACTAGTCATTGCCACGGCTCTCCCCGTAGAAATTTGATAATTATAGATTGATATTTGATACTAGCTTTCCGCCCGCGCAAATAAATAAAAACAACGTGCCCAGTGCACGGAGAAATAACGTGACTTTCAAAAGTGCTTCGAATGATGTACGTACCTATAATTGGTTATTTTCGAATATTTATGTTTGTAATAACTTACTTCAAACATTGTAATTCAAACATGTCATTATCTATTATTGTTAGCTGACTAATAAATAGGCACAAAGCTTACCTAGATCATACAAGTACATCTACATAATACGCATTTCTAAAACATTTATTTTCTCTCACAAATTTCACACAATACTCAACTAGCGCACAGGGACGAGCCCTCACACTCCTAACACTCGTCATTACCGTCGACCCTCAGCTAATTGGCACGTTAGACGAAATAATACCTAGTTAGTCGTTATAATACCTAGAGCATATTTATAGTCTAGAATCTAGATGGAGTTAGTGCTTACGTATCTCATTTAGTATTAACAATGATTGTTTAAAGGCAAATACCGAGCAAAGTTTTATGGGATAAACTGAAAACAACCTTGTAATTTAAAAGCTACGAAATGATGATACACACAGAAAATATAGAGTCAATACAAAGATTATTATAAAGAGTTTGTTTGTTTGCTTGAACGCGATAATCTCAAGAACCACGGATCCGATTTGAAAAATTATTTTACTGTTAGATAGTGCAATTATCGAGGAAGACTATAGACATGTATTTTCACACTTAGACGAATAGGAGCGGAGCAATACAGGAAATAGCGCGGGACACAGATATTACATAATATTTATGTAAACTGTGGTGAACTTTACTATGATACATTTAATGTCTTCGCTCATTATTATGACATTAACAACTAGGTACAACAAACGATTACAATACCATTAACACTATCGCAAATTACAATATTAAAAATAGTGCAAAACCAACACAACCAAAACGAATGATCGAGGTAAATAGCAATTGCAATGATCACTACTAAAAAATATATAATATATACATATTATAAAACATATCAGTACATACGTTTGTCTGGTTGCGACAAACACTAAAGTCTAAAACTACTGCACCGATTTTCATTGGATTATCACCGATGTGACAGTGTGGCTCTATAGTCTATACCAAGAATCTAATTTGATATTATCACAAATGGATAACATGGTTCTCGAGCTATGTTTTAGTACCTACATAATATATATTATACACTTATTTGTTAAGTTTTAAACAACGCGGGCGGACATCTAACATACAATATACAACCAAACGCGCTACAAAACCATCTTGCCGTGTTCCCACGCGATCCAGCCTGTCTAGGTGACCTACATATCTAAATGTCTAACTATAAAGTTTAAGCATAGTATAAAGAGAACAAGTAAGTTATCTTCGAACAAAGGTACATCGCGCCGTTTGTATGTACGCGGAGCGCTTGGCCACGCCCCCCTTCATGTACGTAAGCAAGCTTGACGCACGCACACATGGCCGCTCGGTTCCTACTCATGGACCGGTCTCTGAGGGTTATACAATTATTTAAAACTAGCGGTCCGCCCCGGCTTCGCCCGTGGTACATGTTTACGTTTTCTCTACATAAGAACCATCCTCGTACTTCAAGGAATATAATAAAAAAAAATTTATCGAAATCGGTTCAGCCGTTCTCGAGTTATGCGCTTACCAACACATTTTGCGATTCATTTTTATATATAAGATATCAACGTGACAAGTGACAACCCTTGCAAGTTAGGTACCGTGCGCTCCTAAACGCTGGGAGTTGGCCTACTTTTCTCTTTATACTATGGTATAAGCTATACTCGCGTGCTAACTACGAGACAGCGCTTTCAACTTTTCGCTTGGCGGTAACCTATTTTTAGTTTAAGTTCTGTTTTTATAACTGGGTGACTTTGTTTTTGGTACACGTTTCGCATATTATTTATAGCTTAGTTCCTCTACAATTTCTAAATAGGATATAGAGATGAAATGTGAGTTAAAGTACTTATATACTTACCTAATTCCTTTTTAATCAAAACAGTACAGTAATTGTAAATTGGAATGATTGTAAAATACAATTGCAAGAAAATGTTACAAATAGTAATTAACAAGTAGTTAACAATTTAATACGATTAGCTCTTACATAATTTTTAAGAGTCAGCATAAAACATAATATGAATGAGAATTTTTTTTTCTTTACTAGATATCACTCGCTGCACTTATGTAACAGTCAGGTATTTATAACTATATTAACATTTGATAGCCCAATTCCTAAGGAAGATATGAACTATAAACTATTTATCATCACGCCATGACGCGAAGGAATCATGCAAAAAAAGAGCTACGTTTTATAGCAAAAGCAAAAAGCTTTATATTTTGTTCAATATTATGAATAACAAAAAAAAATCATTCATGTAGCTACAATATTGTATTTAGGTATACACTTCGGAGTCAGGTACAACACTATGATTTAATATTTAGGTATACACTTCGGAGTCAGGTACAACACTTTGAGTAGAAAGTCGAAACCACCCCACAACTAGTATAAAAACACACTTTCAAGTTCAACTGTAACATTTTCCACTATAGGAATAATCCAAAGATGAATGTGAGCTATTAGACACAAAGGAGACGTTTAGTCGTTTGCCGCCATTATCGAGACGCGAGGGATGGGAATACGATGCACAGGGGATCATTATCTTTCTTTTCTCTTTAGTAAGTAGTTTATTCATACTAATATTATAAAAAGTTCTTTTGTTTACTTAAGCGGCGCCAATCTCAGGAGCCACGGGACCGATCTGGACAGTTATTTCACTGTTAGATAGTCCATTAATCGAGGAAGGCTTTAGGCCATATATATTTCGGGTAAAACCGCAGTGCACAACTTGTATAATATATAATTTGTTACATAAAATGCTTACGGTTTTATAATA
This sequence comes from Colias eurytheme, assembly GCA_907164685.1. NCBI lineage: Eukaryota > Metazoa > Arthropoda > Insecta > Lepidoptera > Pieridae > Colias > Colias eurytheme. The sequence continues at coordinate 8,598 of CAJQZN010010366.1, read as the reverse complement.
TAAACTACCAGTATCATTATTGCTCGCTAATATTTTTGAATGAAACATTTAAAAAATACTCCCAAGTTCTAATATACAGGGTGTCCCAAAAAGTAGTGATGAACGAAAGCTGGGAGGTAGAGGACCTAGAGGGCTATCCGAATCACCCCCATGTATGTTATGCGATTTTTCGTATTTTCGGAGTTATGACATTTTTTTTATTTGTATACCTATGAAGAATTACAATATATCTAACATATTCCAGTGTTCATTGCTAAATTATTAAACAACGGTATACATAGCCAACTTCCAAGCATTCAAAATTGCTCTATGCAGTATTTACTAATAATAATCGTAAAGGGCATACAAATAATAAACTTACGTAATATCACAATAATATTGATCAACAGTAAATAACGCAATCAATACACCAAGGCTATATTATTATTACCTATTAATTGTTCTTATATATACTGGTTATTGTTTTATAGACAATCGTTTGCGCTTTGTGCGTTTGCTTATTTATTTCAGCGTCTTCCGTTGTATTCGATACGGAAATTAGCTATTTAAATGATTTTTAGTTAAATTTAGTGCAATCGACTATTAAATGAAGCATAAGATCCTCAAACATAGCCAGAAGGCAATGCAATGCAATATATCCTAAATATCTATTACTTAACATCTGCTACAGTAACAATATTTATGATACGATTTTAACGTGAAATACATGAATATTTTTTCTAGCATATTTTTTAATAGCGCTGTATCAAATTTCTTTTTTGATCAACCATCATTTAATCAATTTAAAATTTAAACTATAACTATGCCTCTAAGGGCTGATTTTTCAATCCTTGTTTTAAACTTATTCGTCGAATAATGTATAAAACTACCATTTTAAAAACATATTCTTATTGCCCGTATTTGACAGTTTACGTGACATTTTAATATTATCGTGTAATACTTTATTGGACGGATAAGTTTTATCCAAGCATTGAAAAATCGGCCCTAAATCCATTTCCCAAAAAACCAATTCATCTACAAAACATCACCCAGACAACTCCATAGAAAAGAACTCTACCATCACGATATTACGTAATATTCCTGAGAAATTATTGTGTACGTGTAAAAATGTATAAAAACGTGGAACTCCGGCTCGACATTAATTAGCATACAACACGCGATTTGATACTGAACACAAGTTTTTATATATTAATTGTAGGAAAACGTATTGTTTGCATATATTTTTTCGCTTAAAATATCGTTTTTAACATGTTTTTATTAGATTTATCTGTAGACTGTATGCTTGTATGTAACCGACTTTAAATTCGATTTTGACCCACTTTAAACGGATATATGTATTTAATTCAAATTTTGTACACTTATCAAATATCGGTGACAATACAATGATTCCTAGAGTTAATTGCATGTTTTTTCAACTATTTTTATTATCTATACTTAATATTATAAAGCTGAAGAGTTTGTATGTTTGAACGCGCTCATCTCAGGAACTACTGGTCCTATTTAAAAAAATGTTTCGGTGTTAGATAGCCCATTTATTGAGGAAGGCTATTATAGGCTATATATGTTATTACCATTTTATTATGCTAAGACCAACATGGGCGAAGCATTGCGGGTAAAACCGCGGGGCTATGAATGCTATTAGTATTGAATAACGATGAATGTGGAGGATTACTGTTTACGTGTATCTTTATAATAAGCTTACCTATTATCTTCACAGTTTACAATTTTATAAACCCACGCTATCTATGAATAGAAATACCATAATATGTTTTACAGTGTTCTTATTATTTTTTATTCTAATAATATTACACTGTCATTTTTTTCTTATATTTTATTGCATAATCTCTAAGTCTTAACTTGTAATAAACAATATATTACCCGCATTCCTACGCAAACGAATTTACAGATTTAAGTACCACAATACTACACAATATATTAGACAGCTACATACGACTTGTTATCTAATATTTATTTCATTTCATAAACGATATCTACTATTAAAACATAAAAAACAAAATAAATGACACAAAAAAAATCTTTTAACCAAACACAAAAAAAAATCTACCCTAAAATATTATTACAAAAAAAAAGAAACAATCTATTATGTGCATGCATCTAAAAAAATTACCAGATATCGTCCCTTCACCCCCATGTCGCTCGCTCACTCTAACATTGAACACAGGCTGCGCACGATTCGATTTTATACCACAATAATAATAATTTTTACATCACACGTTTCCTTGTTTTTAAGCAGCTTCTATTCGTCACAGATTCACGTTAAAGTTTATAAAAGTTAATGCCATAACTTTAAGTTTATAAATGTTAAAACATTTTTAGTTTTTGCACTGTAAGTCTTCAATATCACCATATACTTAGAGCACTTATTATTATTGTACGTGTACTTAACATTATTGAGTTTTATATCTAGTAAGTAGTTTACTATAGGCAGGTACCTAATATCACTGAAAATAAAAAGAAGTCAAGATGTTTGTAAATTCAATGCAACTCGTGTTGTCGAATTATTCTAATCTAGCAAAGACAAAAAGCAATAATATATGAAAAAAAATATCCCTTGGAAAAAAATTACATTAAAAACCGTCAAATAGGGTATCAGGGATATTATCAGCAAGTGTTGAAATCGGCTTTTAGTAAAACAAATACATGTTTCCTTTTAGTTTTTAACTGATATTCATAGCAGTTATAATGTCACAATACATAAACATATTATCTTATCTCTTCATCTATACTAATATTATAAAGCTGAAGAGTTTGTTTGTTTGAACGCGCTAATCTCGGGAACTACTGGTCCGATTTGAAAAATTCTTTCGGTGTTAGATAGCCCATTTATCGAGGAAGGTTATAGGCTATATATCATCACGCTACGACCAACAGGGGTGGAGCCACGGGGATGAAACCGCGCGGAGCAGCTAGTTATACGATAAAGGTGAAAGTTTTTGAGTATGTATGTTAATTTGTTTTTCTTTCAAGCGAAAACCAATGGACGATACCTACTACACTTTTGAGGATACTTGGCATCAAATAACACATCAGCTATAGAAATTAGAAATACTTGCAATAAGCTGCATAGTATAAAACAAATTCGCTGTCCGATCGTCCCTATGTATGCTTATGCTGATCTTCAAAATTACGCAACGGATTTTGATGCGTTTTTTTTGATATAGAGTTTTTCTTGAGGAAGGTTTTACCATATTTATATTTAAAGATTTGGACAAAGCGGACGAAGCCGCGCTCGGAAAGCTACTGTGGTTTTGAAAATAATTTGAATAATATTTCCTATATATGTATGCATATTCCTATTGAAGAGTGACACAAATAATAATATTAACTTGTACCCGCGGGTGGAACTAGTTACTACGTCACAACTCTCAAGCGAACCGGGCTGCATAGGCTATCGATCGACTTACTAACCTATTGACTATTGAGAACCATTTACCGGCCACTTGTTTATTTTTAGCTGAATTACTATGTGCCATTTACGGCATGTTTTATTGCATTTTGTATAGCATGCACATCAAGGTAATCACGTAAGATAAGCCCATTTATTTATTTTTATTTCACATTATATACTATAGGTACCTATGTGTAATGTTAATCACGTTTAATCTCAACGATTTCGAGGTAAACAGCCCCCCTAGACAAGTGGCTTTCTATTAGCGTAAAGTTCAATAGAATAGATTATGAATGTATGAGAGATTGACGTTTGATTACGACGACGACGACGATTGATTACGTCAATCTCATACATTCATAATCTATTCTATTCAACTTTACGCTAATAGAAAGCCACTTGTCTAGGGGGGCAGATGATCATCATAGCGACATAACAATAAATAGATTTTGAAGTGAAACTATTTTACTGCGCGTTGGGAGTAAAATAAAAAGGTCGCGTCATGGCATAAGGCGACGATTTTGAGTTTCACTTCTGACACGTGTGCTCAGCACGCATGATCTTTTTATTTGTTTCACGATTACGAGAAGTATTTTTATTTCCTAATTATTATAAGATTAAAACGAAAATTAAATATTTAGAAAAAATCTATCTACCCTACATTATTGAACACAGGAAAAACCTATAAAACAAGGAAATTACTTTTCTATCTCTTGTCTTCCCTTTTAGGAAGTCCAAGCAAACGTATTGTTCGTTCAAATATCTATGAAACTTCCTATGCCATATTTCATCATGCGATCCATATCCCAAAACCCATTTGAGATAAATAACACGTCTGCAATTAATCAAGCGATACATGATACACCATTTGATCGACCATTTTCCGCATAAATAAACAACTACACTGGTCATCAAAAAAATCGACCCACCTACACTATGTTTGCTATTTATCGATTATTTCACAAATAAGTCGTCTTATATTGTTGTATTTTGTTGTAAGGGTCTGATAACATGCTAATCATTATGTTTGTCGTAAATTTTACTGCACCTAATGATTCTTAACAAATTTTTATACAGAAATACTGTACAGTGTTGATTTGACGGTTTACGGCGGGACAAATTATGCCCGTGTTCCCAGTTCAAAAATGACTTTTTTCGGGATCTCTTATTCATAACGTTAAGTTTAATAATTGATGCTGTAGTTTTGATAAATTTTGTCTCAAAATAATGGATACTACTGTAGCTGAGGGGGCCCAAACTGTGGCTCTACTAAAACAGGGGTTATGTCAACTTGCTGTGGCTAAAAACTAAAATCTGAGCTGTTTTGCAGTTCGATGAGTTTACCAAAGGTTTTTTGTGACTGGGCAGTATCGATGAAAATATTGATCTGCAAGAAATAGGGCGGCACCTCAAAGGGACGACCCCTAGATAATGAAATCAACTCTACAAAATCGACATCTGTCTGGTGTAGATCTCTAGTGACACCTGCGTGAAGATAAGGAGGTGGGTATAAATGACAGAACTGTTAGAAGAAGACTTAAGGAGTAGAACCTAAGACCACACAAGCCAGAAACATGGCCACAATCAGCCACAGCTCATCGACAAACCAGACTTCAATTGACTCGAAATCACGTAAACTGGACTATAGGCCAATGGGAGTGAGTACTTTTGAGTGACAAGATGCAAATGACTTTATATGGTGCTGATAGACGTCTTTATGTCATGCGATGACCAGATGAACGATTTGTTCAGTGCTAGGTAGGAGAAACGGTCGATTATGATGGAGGCTCTGTAAAGTTCTAGAGTGGCATTTCTTTGACAAGGCGCACGGAGCTTGACGATAAAAAGATGCTCATTAAATGCTGTTCAATACATTACCGAGGTTTTGGACTATCATATGGTGTAATATGCCGGCTGTATCTGCAAAAACTTTGAGTCTATGCATGATAATGCTCGGAAACACGTAGAGCGAATCGTGATCCAGTATTTAGAAGAGGTCCGCATTAGAGTTACACTCTGGTTAGCAAAAAGTCTCGATTTGAAACCTACAGAGCACATGTGGGACAATTAAAAAATAAAGCTTAGAGCTCGTAATTCAGCCCCTACAACAATAGGAGACCTGAAAACCGCCATGAGGGAAGAATGATAACGAATTCCTCAAGAGACCATCAAAATCTTGATTATTTCTTTAAAATGGTGAACGCAGGCTATCATTCCAGAAAGAAGAGAAAGTACTGAGTATAAATTCGAAGGAATCGTGATTATAAGTTTCATGATTACAAAATAAACTGCATTTGAAATTAAATAAAGAAAAAGCTGAAAATTGAGGATTTTGAACTTTATTCGAAATTGACATTTTTTTTATTATGTTAATGATTTTATGTGTTTATATTCGTGTAAATATGCATGTTTAATTAATCGGTTCAGTTTCCAAACAATTTTTTTCTTTAGTTTGTGAGAAAACCGCAATTTTCCGTAAAAATGCAGGTGGGTCGATTTTTTTGATGACCAGTGTATAAGCTTTTCCAGTCTGTGTTTTTGTATAACAGAAATTTTCAACTTAGTATCCATCCAACAATGTAAAGAAAATTTTGGCACCATAAAATACGAAAGAAGATACTTTATTTATCAATCTATTTTAATATAATTACGATTTACGATTTATAAAAGACACTTTTTGCACAACGAATTAATAGTCCTTATAATTTTTTGCAATGCAATCCCCATCGTCAAAAGAAAACCAACTCAAAACTTATACAATTAAGGTACAGTTTCACCAAATTAAATAAAACAAAATTTTGGCATCGCTACCTCCGCGTCTAGACTTTACTTAATCAGGAACAAAATGGAAGCTTAAAGTTAAAAACCAAAATATAATGAGCTTTTTATACCGAAACACCGCATAAAATAAACTACGAGTATCGTTAGCGAGGGCTTTACAGTCTCGCCCGTAGTATCTTTATATTAACTACCCGTTAAATGTCGTATCTCTATTTAAACTGTTGGTTAAACGTCTGGTTAACTTTGTAAATGAGTCGAGTCTGCTCGAGTCCACGCTCGCTCTAGCGTTCAATTTGTTGGCTAATTAAAATAATGCATGTGTGTGTATAAAGCTAGTATTACTTATTGCGAAATAAGCTTTTATTTCTCATCTCTTATTTCATTTTTTTGTAATATATAATTTTTATTTGATGGCAAAAGTTATCCATTCAATGACTTCTCTACTCACTATAAATAGCTCTAATGCACTTTTATCCAAAACAATTTTATGCTAACATAGTCCGCTTGTTACTTCGCAAGCAGTTTTTCTTAGAGCACTACAATATGCTAATCCACCCTAATCTCAGCCTATCAACCCTTGTAATAAAAATATTCAGTCGACTGCTTTAATTTTTTCACATTATGGCGTCATAAAATACACGGAAGGGCCGTTGAGATTTAGTCAAATATTGCGTGTATCGCATAATATTATATAAACAACTATGTTTACATTGTTTTTGCGTATAATTTAATTAATAATCCATACTAATATTATAAATGGGAAAGTAACTCTGTCTGTCTGTCTGTTACTCAATCACGCCTAAACTACTGAACCAATTTGCATGAAATTTGGTATAGAGATATTTTGATACCCGAGAAAGGACATAGGATAGGTTTTATCCCGGAAATCCTACGGGAACGGGTTTTTCTTTGAAAACGCGAGCGAAGCCGCGGGCGGAAAGCTAGTATGCTATATTTTAATAATTTCAGTGAGGTAATGTCAGTAGTTAATGATTAAAGTTTGGTTTATGGTAAAGCATCTTGCGTCATGAAATCTATTCATTCAAATTTAGCTATTATAATAATACTTTTTGATACATTAGCTTGACCAATAGATTATTAAGAAACTTTACATCCGTAACAACAATACTCAAAAAACATTTAGCATCACACGTAGCTTTAAACACTTTTATCACATAGAGCCGTTCCAGGCTTACCCGTTTCTTAGCCATGGCACTTCACACACAAACAAACACCATAATCACAATGGGAGAGCTCAAAACAAAACGCGTGCACACCCCCCGACAGCCGAAATGATACTGCGGAACCGAGGGGGTTGAAAACGGCAAAACAAATGTAAAACGTCCCAACTCCGCGTCAGCTAACACACGAAAATACACCCAAATAGCAAACATTTAGGGGTTAGAATCCTATGTTTGTAGAAAGGTTAAAAATCCGATTCTTTTGTTCGCTGCTGTATTCAATTATATTACGAATGTAGCCGGAATTGACATGAAAACGTCGAGATAATCTCTCCCGTTGAAGGGTTTACGGAGCAAGCTACAATTTTTAGTCAAATTCAAACATTTTATCATGTAGCTAAGCTTCTTTAACTAACATTTGGACATTCATTCTCTATTTTAATTCTACAAACAATCAATGTAAATGCATATTCTATTTTATATATCAATCGACTAAAAAGTTTGAAATGTCATCATATCTGCAACTTTTAATAACGTTTTGCAACCGTATATCCGAAACTAGATAAAAATTCCTGTCATAACCTTTCCCGTCGTAAAAATAACGGATAACCTGACTATAATCCCATCGGCAATACACCTATGATCCCTTTCTTACGTAACCCGGTGATATATCGAGAAGCTCTGCTACCAGCTTATAAGCTGAAGCTTTCCTTTCTTGACCTTTAAGTCATCTTAAAACTATCGTAATGGGCAATCACAAAATGAGCAGGAAATGCACATTAATTCATTTCATTTACAAGTTATTACTTGGCTTTGTAATTGATATGATTTAAAAACAAGCTGTGCCTCGCGGTTTTATCAGCTCCTCTTAGAATGAAGTTACAGCCTTCCTGGCTATCTAGCACAGAAAGAAGAGATTAGCGTGGTCCAGCAAACAAACAAACACTTCAGCTTTACATTACATTGATAGGAAGATTTTACATTAAATGATCAAGTCAACGCCCTCTGAAATCAAGTCTATTAATAGACTTATTACTAAGTTACTTTGAGAGAGACTTTCTTCCGAACATTTTATCAAGTACTTATGTTTGAGACAGCTTCTAAGTAAAGTATATAGTAAATTGAATTAACACAACTCTTCACAGTGACCTATTTACCCGGTTTGCGCATTAACACACCTCTCTAGGGATAATGTTATATTACAGTCCCTATAATATAATATAGTGT
>CAJQZN010010365.1:0-21744 GCA_907164685.1 Colias eurytheme | reverse complement strand
AATATTAGTATGGATTACATAACATGGTATGAAAATAGCAAATCGTACCTATAAGGTATTGCCAGCTATCTATTATATTAAGTTCCGTTAAGAATACACTTATTTTTAATATAAAAATCTACTGAACCTATCTTCGAAAATTCTGCCTAACCAATCTAAAAGTATAACCGTCACAGCTGTGGTCACAGCTAAATGATAGATACGCCTTTTTGCAACCTATTTCCAGGTAACCAAGGTCACTTAAGTATTGACGCATTTGGTATCTTATCTATAGTGATGTTAATGAGATGGGATCGCTTCGCCTACGAGCAGGGTTTGGCCACGTCATCTAATGGTTCAGAGAATGGGAGCTAGCAGATTGTATAGGCGTCGATTACGGTGTAGCGAATATTCAAATGTTGTGAATTGTAGATTGTATCTGAAAGATTGTTAACCTACAAAGTAGATAGCTGATAAAAAAGGCGATTACTTTTAGTAAGAAATGTAGTTAGATACGTAACGGTATGAACCTAAGGAGCTTGTTTTTATGGGTATTATAGTTTACATTATAGGTAAGCGATAATACATAATAAGAATGACCCTATTCGAAAAAAGCTTTTCGCATTGAAAGCTTTCTAAAGCCAATGCAATGGTATTCCAATGACACTTTTGAATCTGAAAGCTGAATGTTTAAAATAGCATTGGAATGGAAAATTTCATTCAACTTGGTGTCCCGATTCATAAAATTATAATATTAAAGCATATGGGTACCTTTTCTAGTAACACAATCTTTAGGAATTTATGCCTGATTGCTTTTTAGTATTTTGAATCCAAAATTACTTTTCCGATCGGAAAGTCATTAGTTTAAAATTTGAAAGGAGCCATTAGTATGACGAAAGGACGAATTCAAAATTGAACTAATTTAATGGGGAAAGTTAAGAATGAAGAATGAAGGATGCGATATTTGTAAAAAATAATTTCAGTAAAAAGTTTTATTAATGTTTAAGATTCTACTTACATGAGCAATACTTAGTAATCTGTCATTCTACTTTAATAAATTGATAGAAAAAAATAAAAATGTGCTTTAATTTCTAAACTCTAACGTTAAACGTAAACGTAAATAAACATAAAAAAGATCATGTTACGTTTCTTATGACTTCGTTTTTAGTTTTCCGATTGAATGATCGTTTCTACAAAAAATCAAAGAGAAGCAAAATGGATCGCTATTTTATTATAAAACTCATAACAAATTGCTTTTTATTGCCTTATCCTTTGTAGAGTTTTGTTTATCCAGTTTTTATACTAAAATATATGAGCTTTTAGATTAAACCGTGAAGATGTTTATAAATTTATGTAAACCGATGTTGTAGTCTGACCACAAAAAACATAACAAATATGCTGATAAACAAAATCCCTAAGAATATAATTAATTCCAATGTAAGGTAATAGGTTAAACACGGTTTAAAATTTAAATCCGTTTTCAGCCCAAAACGTAAATCAACTTTTAAAAGATAGGCATTGAAGATTTTTTTAGAGGACAGCTTGAGCGACATCGATGAATTATAATTTGTTTGGAGAAAACGAAACTTGAAGGTATTGTATGAATCTGTCATTTGATTTGATAACGTTACATTACATCAAACGAACCTAGAGCTAGAGCAAGAGCATTCTTTCGTGATTTTTTAGTTTAAACGAAAACTTGTATTGAGTGTTGTTCAGTATTAGAAAACTGCATAGAATCTTTTCGAATGCACTAAGAACAAAGAAAGATGCTGCGTGGTCTACGCCTGTTTACATTAAAATAATTTGCCATAGTTCGGTTAGAATGAGCATTCGCTCGTTTGATGTAAATGCACCGTTTGGCGAATAAAATTGAACAATAAACTAGAAAGTTTTACCAAACAAATGTTATATTCGATTGACAACAAAATATTTATTATTCGATAGAGTAATTGGGTTTATGAGCTCAAACAAAGCTTTAGAACTGATTATTCTTTCTCATCATTTTATAGACAATTTGGCTCTTTATACATCCTTTTATTATAGGTACTAAAATGTTATAGGTATAGTATTTACGATATGTGTACGATATGTGTTAACGTTGTAATAAATTCAAACATAATCATAATACACCCAATTTTAAAATAAAATAATTTTTCGGTTGTTTTTTACACTCTCGTTTTGATTAAATGATACTGTGATAGGATCATATTCGACGTACTAATTTATTTATTTATTTATTTAATCATTTATTGTACCACACCATTTAATATTATAATGTACAGTATAATATATATTTGTATGGATGCGAAGTACAAAAGGTGACCTTATCGCTTAAAAGCGATTTCTTCCAGGCCACCTAAGGTAGAGGATAGATATATAATACATGTAATTAATGTGACGCGGGTGCCTGAAAACTACTTACTAGATATAGGTAGATATAGTTACTAGATATAGTTTGGCATATTGATGATATGTAATATGAAAATCATAAAGGATGTGCTTATTTTGTCCTATATTGCAAACTACAGTTGAACCTCGATAACTTAAACCTCGGTAACATAAAAACCTCTGTAACTTCAAAAAATAATATGTTCCCTTCCCATCAGAGCCCAAAACCTCTTTAACTTAAAATACGCAACCTCTATAATTTAAATAAATAATCTCTGTATTGGCCCTCAGTAACTTAAAGAAATGTTTACACAACCTCTATAACATAAAATTGTTTGTCAATGAGTCATTTTGAAAGAGTGTCAAAACAAAAGGTTTCGGTATTTATTGCTTGCACGTGTTTACTATGTATTGTTAACGTAAACAATACATTACCTATTGTTTGCTTTATCGAAATTCTTCAAAGCTTTGCGGCGGTTAGCTTTATGACAACGACTTACTTGCATCATAAGTTTTTGATTGTTGTCCTGGAAATATCACTTTACGTACTGTGTGATAAAACTGGCTTTAAATGAGTCCAAAAAGAAAACTAACATTCCTCACCTACACTGATAAATTAAAAGATATAGAAGCAGTGAAAATGGATAGAACCTTGATAACTTAAAACCTCTATAACTTAAAATATTTTGTGTTTCCCTTGGACTTTAACTTATCGAGGTTCTACTGTACTATAAAATATTAATAAATCTAATCATTATAATGTATTTATAGTGTTAGCTATACAACGATAATAAATTCATGTTAATGGGAAAGCACACATATTTAATGTAAACTTTAACGATTAGAGCTAATTTAGTATGCTAGGACATCCCCTAAGTACTACTTACGTATTTTACAGGTACTATTATTTAACTATGCGACTTGTAGTAGGTACTATTTAACTATGTGAAACGAAAAGCTAATAATATTATAAAGCTGAAGAGTTTATTTGTTTGAACGCGCTAATCTCAGGAACTATTGGTTTGATTTGAAAAATTCTTTCGGTGTTAGATAGTCCATTTATCGAGGAAGGCTATAGGCTATATATCATCACGCAAAGACCAACAGGAGCGGAGTCACGCGGGTGGTAGTATTTTCATACTTATCATCTAACAATACATGTATCAGTTATACAATTATGAACTGAACAAATTTAATTCATTACATACGAACAAATTTTCTTCATGAATAACTAACAAGGCAACCTATTTATTGCTGATATCTGGTTCAATACTTTATTAATAATTTATTCAGTACAAGTTAATTAGCAGTGGGATTCCAGAGCAATATGGGATTTCAAATGGTCAATTATACCTTAACTATCATATATTACACCATATTCTATATAAACAGTGTTGAAATGACAAGAAAGAAAGAATTATAATTTTTTTATGCTCACCAAACAGTTTACAAAAAATAAAACAAACAAAGCAACCAAAAAAATAAAAGCTTCAAATAATATAAAGTTATAAGTGCACCAAAGATATCTAAATATAAGGAGATCGGTAAAGCTGAGTTTCTAGGAAATCAGTGTCGCCAATTCAACGAACACAAACATTTTAACAATACACACTAACACACTAACTCATAGTACAACTAGGGAATGCAATCCCGACTCGAGATTGCAAATTCGGGATCCCGCGGGATTAGAAATATCAATCCCGCGGGATCCCGGAATTTTCGGGATCCCGTCTAATTTAAAAAAAATGTTGAGTTCAGATGACTGAAAAAGCTAATAACTGCTTGTTTGTGATTTGTAAGGTTAACTCAAATAACATATTACTCGAAAGAAAATAAAAACCTTTATTCTTTAATCTTACCAACTAAATAATAATCAGGTTGTAAAGAAATTAACGAAGATAAATTAGGTAATCAAAACAATAAGCTTATTTCAAGGAAATTAGGAAAAAAAGTGATTTTGAAAATGTTAAATGACTCCTTAAAAAACAAAGGGTATTAATAGTTTCATCTGTTAAACGGCATCTAATGTCCGTTGCAATGTACCCCGCTGCTGAGAATGCCCTCTCCGACTCAACGCTGGTTGGCAACAGCGTGGCGATTCGCCACTGGCGAAGCAATTATACAGGGTGTAATCGTTAAGTGTGCACAGGCGATTATTCCGTAACTATTGCAGATTTCAAAAAACTTTAAACTGATATCGAAAGCCCTTTACCTAACGAGTAAAATGACATTATTAACTTTTTATAAATAAAACGAGAAATATCCAAAAATGTCACTTGAAACGCTCCCATATAAGGTTGGGTCGCCTAAGATCGGATGTGACATAAGATCGGATGCATGGAATAACTTGCAAACTAGGCAATATTCTCTACTGCTGCCAACACTACTAGATCCGCCATTTTGTTCTGCCCCTCTCTTCACTTTGCGGCCGGCCAGGCAAACTTCTTTGTCAAATTTTTTGAGGAATTTCCTGACCCAATCATTGATGCTCAATGTATGGACGTAAGTCCAGATGTTTTCCTAATGTGAACTTTATTATTAAACGCATAGAAGTGAAGATACTACATAGTCCGATCTTCGGCCGAACTGTTATTTTCTTCACTAGGGTAAGTAGAAAAAAGTCTACTTTTTAGGCTCTTAATTTGCTTAGATAGATAGCATCTACGCAAACCAAAAAATTAGGGGTTAAACAATATTTTTTTGTCATCAATTTACAGTTGACCGCAACAGAAAAACGACATCGAATCATGAGAAATAAAATAAAAAATACAGTACGTATAAAATTTTCGGCAAATGCGTCCGATCTTAGCCGACCCAACTATATTTAGTATGAAATATGACTATTTCATACATTTAATATGAAAGGTTTTGCTTTTTTATTTGATTTTGTGCTTTAATTACTTCGCTAATTTTAATGAAAGTTCATTCAGAAACTGTAAATAGAGCTCGATGTGGAATACAATGGTATTCCATATCGAGGATGCCATTTCGAACATTTGCTTTGAATACAACATGTATGGGAAATCAAATGTATGGGAGCGTTTCATGTAACATTTTTGGATATTTCTCGTTTTACTTTTAAAAAGTTCTTATTGTCATTTTACTCATTAGGTATAGTACTTTCAATATCAGTTTAAAGTTTTTTGATATCTATAATAGTTATGGAATAATCGCCTGTGCACACTTAACGATTACACCCTGTATGCAAACTGCAAAAATCGCCCTCTTGTTCCTCCACACTCAAACAAATCCATTTCTTTTTTAATGGGAGATTCTAATTTGTCTAAGCTCGTGGACGTGGATATACGTGCAAAAGGACTTTTAGAAGCCGCTTGCGCCCCGAGTGGTTGTGTGTTGCGTCGCTGACCACTGCCGCCCAATCCCGTCAATCTCGAACGGGATCTCGTCATATAATGCGTCGGGATTGATCCCGAAAAATTACACGAGATCTCGCGAGATCGGGATCCCGCGGGATCGGGATTGCATTCCCTAAGTACAACGTATAGTATTAATTATTATCTATGATACAACAATCTCTGGTAGAATAATTGGCAATAACATACCGAACATAGCCCTTCCTCGGCGGATAATCCTTGTGGTAGACGGAATGGTTGAGGATCATCTTTTCTTCTCCCGTATCCAGCCATGAGCGCTGCAGCACGAAGTCCCGGTTCTTGAGCGGCGCTGGGCATGACACTGTTAAATAAAACAATTTATCATTACTGGCTACAGTTTCTCGTTATGATAAAGAGTATAATTAATCTCTGTGTTACATGTTATTTACATCCGAACCAGTGGGGTGGAAAGGGGGCTATGGGGGCAGAAATTTGCTATTGTAAAATGTAAAAAAAATCGTAGATGTGTTATAGACATATAATTTTTATATTATGTAATATATGTATGTATACATTAAACATAAAATGAAATGAAAAATGAAATTAAAATAAGGTTAAGTATTTCAGACAGCCCCGGGCGGCGAAAGCAGTAGCACGCGCTTCGCCATTTATTCGAGCTTTAGCTTTCGCGTAGAAGATCAAGAAACATCGTTCGAACCATCCTTAAAAACGTACTTGTTTTGATACTTATAGATATATCAAAACAAGTACGTTTTTAAGGATATATAGTCCTATTCGAACAATTGATTTATATCTTTTTTAGATAATGACAAATCTAATAATATTTATCTGTATCATGTTTTAGAATGAATAAATAACGACACTAGAAGGTAAATATGATCGTATCCCTAATGCCCTAATAATTTAGTTACTCTATCGTATACTGACATTAATATAATGTCTTTACCAGCATATAAAGTGGTTATTGGAAACTACCAAACTGTAATAGGATTGTAGTTTGTACCTACATCCCATTAGAGTTTGGGAGCAACTAATAGCTGGACATTCGCTTAGAATCTGTGACCTATAAGCTGCCTGTGTATCTCTGTTATTGTAGGACAAGAACATAACGACTGTAAATACTAACAATGTGTAATTTTTATTATTTTTTAACATCGATTTATTGTTTTAACATTATTCTGGTAATATTGCCAATATTTATAGTTTAAACAAACACAGAAGTTTCGCCTCTATCTTATACAGGCTCTCAATTTGTTACGCTAAAATAATACGAGTGTTTTATATTAACAGCATTAAATTATGTATAAGTAATTGTTTGATCTACCCACGGTCAGTTTCGGAAAGGTTTACACTGAGGTCTGAGAGTGACCTTTCCTTAAATAGCTTATATGTTATTTGTATCTGACGACCGATTAGGGGGTACTTTGATGTTATTACAGCCTTGAATCGCTTTTGTATGTCAATGATTGTATCGAATTAGATGCTTATCTTGCCACAGTATTATCCTCAATGATCTTAATTTGCCTTCGAGGCAAATGTCAAGTTATGAAAGGGACTAATTTATTTTATAGATATTTTTTCCATTTCTTCCTCCGCAAACAATATTTAGGAAAATATTTATTATACGCTTTTATAGGATAGGGGGATATAAACACCAACAAGAATATCATACAGGGGTATTGAAGTTTCCGTGTTTTTATTATTTTAAGTTATGTCACGATGGTGATATAGCGACATTTTCTCACACAGAATTAAAATGTATAATTTGTTCGATAACTCGAGGGAAAAGTTTCGCCTCCTTCATTGTTCTAAGTAATTAATTATTCACAGATATGACACGCGATATTGAATGTTTAAACTACATCTATTAATATAAAAAATGATTAATTTATCACAAAATTGTGTAATAATACTGTGTATTGTATCTGCCATACTAAATATGTGATAAAAGTTTAACTGCCTATTGTAAGGTCCCTTTCCCTTCTGCACATATCATATTATCTTTCAGTTTCTTTGTCTTTCTCTCAGATAGCCTTACTTACATGCATGCTTAAAATTAAAGTCTTTCCATTCGTTAAAATATTAAAAAAAATGTAATGAAGTTGGAGTATTTAAGATACAGACACTTTTACGTATTCAAATTATAAGCAGCACCATCTAAATACATAAAAAGTAATTACAATTTACGGCTCTCTTTTAAATTTCGTAATTAATATCCAGTGGAACTCTCTGGACGCCTTTTAATGAAATTTAATAGGAAATTCCCGTCCACAGTCACTATGCATAAAAGCTTTTTGCAGTTTAAATAATTTAAAACATGAATACGTCAGATTAAATATTCACTGCGTAATTTCCGTTGTAGTTTTTAGTCCGTGTGATTTGGGGTGGAATTATTGGTACCATTTCTTTGTTTCGAGCTAGTCTACTGTGATACCTCCATTTTTTAATTTGAATAGCGTGACAGGGTTACGTAATATATATAAATAAAATTGAATGACCTTAATGTTTATATGTGCACTACTTCCAAACGACTGCACCAAATTGGATAAATCTTTGTTTTATGTGAACATTATTGCCCGGAAAAGGTAACGTAGTATATAATAATATTATTTAAAAATGTCGTGACTCTTGTTAACTCTATTTATGAACAAACCTATTATATAAACCTATTTTTGTCCTCATTGCATACAGTTCTCCCATTAGGGTCGAGACCTTAATCTACTCCGGTCGGTAATTGCTGGTTTGTAGCTACCCCATGTCACATATTTGAAATTTTTTAAACAATAGGTATGAAAATTTCGATCTAGGTTTACAGAGCGCTTAGACATCGCCACCATTACGAAAAAAAGCGTGGGTTGTTTGTGGGTTCCGTCTCATGATCGAATTTTCCATTATTTACAATTTTTCTAATGTGTGTGCATTTTAATTTTTAATGTCATAAACATATCAATAATTAAGGGCTCCATGTCGTACGTCACCAATTTAATCAACAGTGATGTGCGTGGACAATAATTAAAAACTGAATTTAATTTTTTAACTCTCTCGTCTGGAAACAATTGCTCTGCATTTTCCTTTAATTTCAAATATAATTAATGAAAAAGAAAATGTTACAAATCACAAGATCCCGAATAAGGAAAATAAGAAAATAATGTTATTTACCCGTCAGTCTCGTGGACATATTAGGTTTAACTGATTCCGACAATATTGTCTACACGTGTAAGTTGAGTAGATTACCCACACAAATAAAAAATAATAGAAACATAATCATTCAATACGATTAATAAATAATTTCATATTATTGTAAGCTCGCGTATTTTTTGATCTAGACTCAGACATAATCATTGAATAGAATAAAAGAATCTTAATGTGTCTTGATTCTAATAAGCAAAAAGTAACTGATCTCTTATCTCTACTTCACCTACATTATCCCCTTATACCTTGGTTCTCCACTTTTAAGATAAAACGTTAAGGGTTCCACTTGAAAATAAGAACTTTAATTAATCAGACCTTTCGGTTCGTTTCATTGGACCTATTCACTAAATGAATAATGTCATAACTCAACAGCATATTTAGATAGAGTTATAGTTTAAGAGAATAAAATAAAATAATACGTTTGTATCGACACAAAATAAAGTACTAAAAAATAAACTACTTAAATAAATAAAGTCATCAAATCCGGCCCTGTTTCACGTTCATACTTCATGCTAAAACAGTAGTGCATATTCCAGGCATGCGGCATGCCTGCATTTCCCAGCACACATGCACAATGCACATGCCACATGCCGTCGATTCACATTCATACATTGCAATCTGTTTAGGATCGCTCATTTCAACGGTATTTTCATTTGAAAATTGTATGCGTACATCGCATGAACAAAAGAACTACGAAGCTTCATTTTTTGTTTAAAATTGTTTCATTTTTTGCTCGTATTATTTTTCACTGTTTTAATTAATTAAGGGTGTTTTTAGACAAAGAGCTTTTAAGAGAAAGAGCTTTTATTTATGAATTTCTCCTTTATTTATTAATTTAAGCTATAAATTTGCGTTAACACACAATATATTTGCAAATGAACTTATATTCAATATCTTTTACTCAAGTACGGAATTGTATCGTGCCTTACAAATTAAAAACTGTATAGTAACGTTAAAAGTTCATAACTACAAACTACTTCACCGGTCGTAACCCTCTTATCGCACCCTTCAGGTGAAAGTTGAAACTCGTTCAACTACATCTTTGCAATCGGTTCTGCATTAAAATGAACTGTTTTGCTTGAGGAAAATTGTTATGTTTCTCATTTTCTTGACATTTGTAAAAAAATATATTTTATTACAAATTTATTATGCTCCATTTTATATTCAAATTATAAACCCTAACAAATTGTTTGGTACCTAATTATTTTAAAATAACCTTTACCTTTATTGTAATTTCAAGTCTTGTAAAAATATTGGTTACAAAGTATTAATTAATTTGTTGCATTATAATTATGATACTAATATGAAGAGACAAGGAAAAAGGAAATAATTCTGACAACAATATTGCTCTGTCGTAATTTGTTCTGAAAACCGCTTGACTCGTATCGGAAAACAATGAAATGCAATTACAGAGTAATGCAGTTATAACGACCACAGTCATTAATAATTATATTGATAAAGGTATTTCAGCACTACTGATTGCATATAAACTTATGTTTGTATCAAATTATTCGAAACCATTTCGAAACACTTATTACCGGAATATTTATTAACATCACAGTCAGCTGATGGCAGGATTAAAAAAAAGTTTAATTTTCTTAACATCATAACGGAAAACCCACTATTTTAAAACTGTAGAAAGTTACGCTAGTCTTTACTCGACATTCAGAATTGTTTTGACTGTCTGATAAATAGTTTATGCATATTCCTTATATCTATAACTCGTCTACAAAGAATGCCCATAAGTAGATGCTGTGTAATCTTTATTTCGAATTCAGTAATCAGTATTGTATTGAATAACTGATGAATATAATATAATAACTGATGAATATAATAAGTCTTTAGTCAATAACTATCGACCTATAGCAATTCTACCAATCCTATCGAAAATATTAGAACGCATTATAAACAATAGATTGATCAGCTACTTAAATTCGCAAAATTTTTTATCTGCAAATCAGTATGGTTTTCGTAGAAATTTGTCCACCAGCCATGCAGTTGAAGCATTAACTAATTTCGTTAACCTGAATAATGATTGTGGAAATAAATGTGTAGGTATTTTCCTCGATCTAGCCAAGGCGTTTGATACGGTTTCAGTGCCAATCCTCCTCTCTAAACTTGAACGCCTTGGTGTTCGGGGAGACACCTTTAATTTATTTAGATCCTATCTGACAGGGCGCAAACAAACGGTCAAAATTAATTCTACCCTCAGTAACGTACAAGAAATAGAATACGGAGTGCCGCAGGGCAGTATTTTGGGCCCCACCCTGTTTTTAATATATATCAACGATCTCTGTTCCCTCAACATCCCTAACTGCCAAATAATCACTTATGCTGACGATACAGTCCTGCTCATAAAGGGCCGTTCATGGGACTTGGTCCAGAGGAGCGCAGAATACGCGCTAAATGCCGTAATTTCATGGCTGGACAAAAATCTGCTGACGTTGAATTACAGCAAGACGAAATATGTCACCTTTTCCACGACCACTAAAACACAGCCGGATGTCGATTTCACAATTAAGGCTCATAGATGCGCTTCTCTGGATCAATGCTCATGTGCAGCATTGGAGCGAGTAGCACAAATAAAATATCTAGGTGTAACGATAGACAACCACCTCAGGTGGGACCATCACATTAAGTCTCTCGCAGGTAGGATCAGAAAACTTGGTAAGGTCTTTAAAACAATAAGACACCTTGGCGACTATCCCTTTCAAATGAGAATATATAAGGCTTTGGGGGAATCTGTCATTCGATACTGTATACTCGCATGGGGTGGAGCTGCAAAAACGCGTCTAATATGTCTCGAAAGAGCTCAGCGTATGCTCTTAAAAATTATTACTTTCAAACCTTTTCTGTTCCCTACCTTCGACCTATATCAAGAATTTAAAGTTCTCACAGTGCGACAACTATTCTTTCATAGCCTTATTTTAAAACAGCATAGTTTCCCTAGAGATAATAGTGACTTAACCCTGACTTCAAAGCGTAAAAAGAATAAAGTTTTTATTATTCCTAGAACTAATCTTAAAAAAAGCAGAAATCATATAAATTTCTTGGGCCCCGCCTTATATAATTTTGCTAATAAGGAGTTTAAAATATCTAATCTATCTAATTACAAACTTCGAACAGTATCACACGACTGGTTTCAAGGATTAAGCTATGATGACACTGAAAAAATTTTGTATGATATCCTCTAAAAATCACACAAACACACACATACATACGCACACACACGTACACGCAAGCGCATACAAACTCACTCACACACACAGACACACATACTCACATAATTAGATAACTTGTAAGAAACCATTTTATAATGAATATCTTTATATATATTATATGTACCTATATTAATCTTATTTATTTATATATTTATTTATTTTTAAAGTTAAGGCTAACTAAGTTTGAAGATTGTACCTACATAAAAATTTCTGTCTCTAAATATTATGTACTGTTAAAAATTAAAATCATATTGTCATGCTAAGCCGACGGAGGTCACTGGTTGACCCCGCACAGGTTTTTCCTAGTGGGTTAACCAGGGATTTACTACAATTTATATGAGGTGTAAAAAATTGTGAAACAAATAAATAAATTTGAAATTTGAAATTTGAAATTTGAATTTGAAATATATCTGCTAATCTGTTCATCCATTTTTACACCTACCATCTTCCCAACCACAAATCGAACCAACTAAAGAAACTCACTTGCATAATACTCGACGTCATTTATTCAGTTATTTTCTAACTGCTAAATATTCATCCACACTATTTATACACCTTCCATCTTCCTAACTAGAAAGTCAACTATAACTTAAGTATAGTTGACTTTCTAGTTCCGAACTACAAAGTCAACTATAAAACTTACTCGCATAATACCCGACGTCATTATTAACATTGATGTGGCCGGCGTCCTCCGCGGCCAGCATGTGGGTGTCCCACACGGACCGGTACTCCGGGTCGTGGAGCACGTCGTACAGGGCGTCTGGCTCCACGTCTTCGAACTCAGCGACCACCTGAAGAGAATTAAGCATTGAGTATTGAAGAATCTGAAGAATTTATCAGCGCATGTAGATAACCTCACCACTACTGAACGGTGAAGGAAAACATCGTGAGAAAACCGACATATTTTTGCATTCCTTTCTTTTAGTTTATTGTTCGTTATACTCTTACACGTAATAAGGTAGAATTTCGTTAAACTCTTACACATAATAACTCTGTTGTCAAAAATTGGTTGATCATAAGAATTGAATTTATATATGAAAATATAGCATCAATATTTACTTTAGCCATCACCATCTCCGTAATATTCATACATAAATATTACACCATCTGCGCTTAAACTCCAAAGCTCCTTGCTAAGAAATATCTTCCAGCTAAGCTTTCCACACATCTCACTTCATTTATTCCCAATATCGCTAGCAATATTGAACAGAAACGTAACTATACGAAAGCACAACTCATAGTGTAACGTTATATAATTAAAACTTTAAGGCGCTACCCGGCAATTTCGACTATGTTCAACCTCTATAAAGTCTGGTACAACATAAAGCACAATACCGAAAAAAATATATAAAATAGGATGGTCTTTGATCTTTAATGGCTCGCGAGGAATTTTTTCCAAAGTTAATAGATTTCTAGAAAAAAAATGTGCCGTGGTCATCGATTTTTCCGCAAATACTCTATAAACTTCGTAACCTGCTGACTTAGAGCTCTGAAAATTTTATGTTTAATAAATTATCAGTTACACAACAGTCCCTGATGAGGATTTTTTGTTTCACTGATTGGTATCTTTTTAAATACAAAATGCGAGGAAAAAAGAAGGTGCAGCGGGAGAGGTTTGAGATCCGTCAAGTATGGTCAAGGTTATTAGCGCATGTATAAGCCTTAAGCGCTGTTTCCGCCGTATGGCGTGACATGTTTGCAAGTTTAAAATTATTACACGTGATTTATATGACGTTTATACATTACTTTGTGAATAAAAGCAGTTTCTCAAAATGTACATATAAATAAGTAAGAACACAAAAATAATGTAAATCAATCTAGACTTTATGATTTTTATCCGTGTTTTCTAATATTAAACTTATTCATGATAATGTAAAAGCAAAGGTAACAACAACTCTTTTATAGTTAAAACAGTCAACATCTTTCGCAGCCATTTAGATTAATAAAACTGATAATAAAACAAAGTTGAATAAACAGAACATCATTATAAACAGAACAAGATTTGTTACAAAAAATTAAACAAATATGGAATATATTATGTTTCTACTATATGTTTCTAAGGTATTTTTATGAGATTCTACATATAATATTGTTAATAAATGCAAACAACAACATATTTTCGCAAAATTGCCATGGCTTACCAAGGAGAAGATCATCAAAAAGTATAAAATATATAACGTTACCAACGAAGGGATCGTCGTAGTATCTTAATAATTTATTATCATTAAGTATTTATCATATAAAAGGCTTCAGCGATATTTCAGCGAAAACAACAACCAATACAGATAAAGAAAATGGAAAATAAACAGAAGTGGAATATTCCAGAACCCAATAATTAACAAGTTAAGTGGCTTTGGAAACAATCGAGTATTGCTTCGAGAGGAAACTTTGTAGCGAAGAAAATTATTATATTTCATGTTACAATATAAAACAGACGCACATAAAACAGATACATACTTGCAATCGATTGTGTTTTGATTAAGTATCATATTTTTTCCCTTTTGGTTGATAATAATTAGATGTAATTCGGGTAATAATTGCCTGCCCGCTTTGTCATAAAATGTAAAAATAATTATGGATAATGAAATTTTAATAAATAATTTTCGATCATTTCGGTTATAGTTTCTCAATAACGCATATGCCTAGAGTTATATTTATTTTCACAATAATGAATTAGTGAGTTTCCACGTAATATTTACAAATCCATATATATGATAAATATAGCAGTTTTCTGTTGTCTAAGTTAGTTTTCTTACTAGTAAAAAATGCAAATTGTCCTACGTAGTATAATAATTATAACACTATGCAAATGATATATTAATTAAAAAGAACTGGGTCAATTTCCTCGCTTATGAATGAAGTATACCGTCATAATATTAAATGATACAAATTCTATTAAACATAACATTATATGCCGCGTCTTCACTTTAATGTCGCTTTTGAAAATACGTTAAAGGAAAAATCTAAAGGAATATATCTTTATAATTAATCATGTATGTCTGTGAATTAATCCTTGATGAAGGAGGTTTATTTAATTATTTATTTATTTAAACTTTATTGTGCTGGCTTGCAAGTAAATCCTTTAATTTAAATCTAATAACTTTTTTTTAATGGGAGGAAATAATCTATATAATAATCTAATAACTAGCACAGCACAGAAGGCGGTCTTATCACTTAAGAGTTAGAGGTTTCTTTGGTCATGGCCAATAACAAGATATAACATATTTTTTTCCTTTTGTAGAGAACGAATATTATGTGTTATTCTATATTATTCCTCAATACTTTCCTTGCATAAACAAAGCTGTGCAAATAAAAATAACATTCTCAGTGGACTTTTTTAAATATGCTTTCATATCACATTAAAAGGAAAAGGCTCGAGATCACGTTTGCACGATAAATGTAGAAATAAACGTTAATTTTGCGCCATAATCAAAATTCACAATATGTAACACACTGAAACATGAATACAAAGCGTTCTCATTAAAATATCTGCAAATAATATTTGATATTGACAAGCTTCAGCAACCAGCTTCAGCGTGGTTTAACTTCTTAATCTATCTCCAAAATAAAATTTGAATCAAGTCGATAGAGCGTTTTTACTATCAGCTTTGCTGTCTCTTCGCTCGAAGGACTGATTCCTTTGACACAGATATTATTAATGGTCCCGAATGTTAAAACATTGTTAACAAAGTTATTTAATATTAAAATAAAGATTTTTATATTATAGAGTGTATATCTACTGTATACCAAAACTCTACCCAAATCTAAAGAGAAATTTAAACATAACGATAAAACGCATACGCACAATATCACGTCTACAATATAAAATACAGGATTTAATACAATAAAAAGGTAATAAAAATAAGCCCAGATGCTGAGGTCACTGACTCCTAAGTGCTCAATAGGCTTTATACCTAACTTGGTTCAGATTCGCCTTAGCTGAGAATAGGCCTCTTGGCTGACTTCCAATACTCTCTTTGAACTATTACCCTACTTTTCGTTTACAAATGTGATGTGAGAAGAATACTTTAGTTTTCTTATTATTCATAATTTTGTTACAAATGTAAAATTACAAATTAATGAATGAAGAAAATTACATTTAAACTTGCCTACTTTTAATTTGGTTTGCTTAAAAAAGTGATCAAAAGTGATATTAAAACTTCTGACTGCAATATTGCTTCTTTTGAGCAACTCAAAAATACTATTTAGGTACCACGAAACTTTAAACTCAAAGGGATTAAAATTAGTAAGGGGCTCTAGCATGATTGGGTTAAACAGTAAACACGCAATCGAAAACGCAGGTGAAAAGCTTAATTATATTGTTCTTGAAGTCTGATATAGGATTTAAAATTGCTTCGCAAATGCAGTATTTGGTATTCTAAAGTAAAAATTCTTTAGTAAAAATGTATTTAGTATTCTTGAAAGCTTTAATTACATATTTTTTAATTTTAGAAGAATATCTAAGTACAATATACATTTTTGTGTGTTAAATTTATCGAAGTAAATAAAAAAGCATCGTTATCCTCACACTTTTAAAACATTCCCTCTATATAAACAAAACAAGTTTGAAAGAATAAATTTCCTAAATTTATGAAAAAAACTTTTTCTTATGATACAAAGAATAAACTTTAGAATCTTGAGTCTAATGAGATAGAATAACATATGAAATAAGAGTGAAGAAATATCTGAAATTGCCGTCACGTTGCTAGGGAACCATCTCCACAAATCCCTTACGAGTAAAATGCCACTTAAATAGGGTTGTCAATTATAAAAATAAGTATTTTTATTTATCTATTTTATAATTTATATAATTTAATGCATTAAGCAAAGTATCTATCAATCAATCAATTATGTATTTTTACAAAAACTCGAATTCTACATTTTTTAAGATCGATGGACACAACATTATTACAAAAAGCTCACTTAAAATATAGTACATCTCAAATGCAAGCATTCATATTATTTTCTTGTAACCTATATCTCGCGCAATAAGATAAATTGAACTACCTACTTTATCTAGGAAAGTTTTCTACTTTGTCTCGCCTCTATAAGCCCCAGTTGGCAGCCCTATACTTGAGGCTGGGTAAAATTGATTTAGCCTTTAAAAAGGCAATCTTCCCGTCTCTCCCAGGAGACGGGTGTCTAATAGTGCTTATTAGATCATAGGATATATTATATTTTATATCTATTATGACGGCGTACTTATTCGCTAACTACTTACTACTGAAAACAAGTTGAAACCTTTAGAAAGTTTAAATTTTTGAGATATTCTATAAGAGTAAGCGTAAGCGATTTAAGCCTAGCATTATAGTCTCAGAACTATATGTACCTATAGACAATATTTTTCAGGAATTGGCTAGCTCTATATATTCGAACGTCACTGAAACAAATCCACCTCATGCTTACCTCATGCTATATACTAAGTTAAACATTTATACACTTCGCTATTCAGTCCCTCACAGAAAAAAATAACTGAAGAAATTGAGAAACTGATTAAGTTCTTCGTAAAGGCGTATACCAATAAAAATAAAAATGTATATAATTCAACCCCACGGCAACGAAATATTAAAAATTCTACATAATCTATCTCACCTTCAAACGTAGGTTATTTAGTATTAAGATAGCGTGAATTTCAAAGAACAAAAAGATTGATCAGGAGCTTCAAAGGCCCCTTTGTGTTCATCTCAATGTGATGCTCTGTCTATGCCTGCGATGTTTTCTGACAGGTGCGGTACAGCTAGACATTGAAAGGGAAATATCTGAATACCTTCGCTTCGTCTTTCAACTTTCGTTGCGTTTATCTTTATTCGAAATGGCTGAAGTTTTAAATATTCCATTTAGTTGAGGAATAAATTAATTTCTTCCATCGTAATTTCGACTTGCAGGAATATAGAACAATTTTCTGGAAGGGAAAAATACGAATACGTTGGAGTGTGTTTTACTTTAACACATTTAAATAAGACAATCACGGTTCATATCTATACTAATATTATAAAGCTGAAGAGTTTGTTTGTTTGTTTGTTTGAACGCGCTTATCTGAGGAACTACTGGTCCGTTTTGAAAAATTATTTCGGTGTTAGATAGCCCATTTATCGAGGAAGGCTAGGCTCTAGGCTATATAACAACGAGCTAAGACCAACAGGAGCAGAGCAATGCGGGTAAAACCGCGCGGCACAGCTAGTAAGCTATAAAAATATCTAATATCACTTTAGTTATACATTTCTACCAACCAAATTAATTTTTTTCTATTTCTCAAATACTAAATATGCACAACTAGTTTTGCATATTTTAACATGGCAACGGCTTTCGCATTTAAAAGACAATGTAACTAAGAACTGAGAAGGAATAAAAGTCCTCTTCAAGAAAATAACGTGAAAGTAGAACGAGCTTTAGAGATGCAACGACACAATGCCCGCAAATATTCCAAACAGTAAAAATACGGTAACCATTTAACCTAAATTGTAAGCGCTTTAAGTTTTAAACGAACTTCTGTTTCAGATGTAACTTATAGTCTTCAGAGCGGTCCAGATTCAACAAAGTATTGCAAATGCTATAATTTCGAAGTACAAATCCGTTTATAATAAATATATACATAGTTTAAAGCCCCTGAAAAAACGCGCTTTAGTAAGATAAATTCATAACATTATTCTATTGCCACCAATCCTTGATAAGTGTACAAAGTTTGAATTAATTCTGTCCGCTTAAAGTGGATCAAAATCAATTACATACAAAAATATAGGCGGAACTAATATAAGCGTGTTAAAAATACACTACATTTCTCCAAAATAACCCGCATTTTGATGACATTTTGTGCTGGTTCTAGCCGAAAAATGGAATCATTTATGGAATTATGTCAGTTACCTTTTATTCCTTTGTCACGGCACACGGAGTCACCTCGGCGTGACTAACAAGATTTCAGCGACATAAGGAAAAATTACTGTTGGGCATTTGTGTTGTCTTTATAGGTGGTTATCTACTTACGGACGCATGTTTTTCGTACATTTCAATGACGTTAAAGGTTTTTAAATAACCTTTGTGTTTTATACAAACATACAGACGAAAAAAGTTTTTGTTTTTGTCTGCAGCTCTGAATATCGCAGCTTTTCTTTTATATCTATAAATATATAATCGTGTTACCGATTATATAGAGCTAAAGTAAGTTATTATAAATAACCTACGTAGGTGGTTTAATTCTATCAAGCTTTATAAGCTAGTTCCATACTTGGTGATCATATGAGCAATCCTTTGCTTGAATTGATTCCTGGTTAAAAGATATTCTGAGCTATATCCACGAAGATATTTTTAATTGAACATAGGATAAAATCCAATATATTACCGCATTTTAACGTCACATAAAAGCCTCATGTATAAACTGCCTTCAGCAAATTGAGAATGGTTTCAAATACCGTGGTGTATTGATATTTATATTTTATAAATTCTACGTTAACGTTCTTAATTAGACTTTCTCCGTTGATTGCGCTTGAAAATGTTTTGATTTTACTGTGTTTTAACTTTTAATGTTATCTAACGAATGTCTGTGTCAGTGTGATGCGCTTCATCTTTTATTTTTTAAGCTCCGATAAAAAATGTGTTTATAAATTTACATTCATACTTCATAGATATCCAATTAATGTTCTAATCTACAATCATAAAGAAAACCTTGAAAAATACAATCTTATATCTATGCTAAGTTAATATCGTTCTGTATACGAATACGATATTTTAGCCAAAATTAATAAGAAGACTTAAAATAATTGGCTATTTTGTTTAATAGGATATTGCAAAATAAATTCCTTCTTAATTTTTCGATTTGAAAGAAAAACCTTTTTTTCACGACAACAATTTCATTTAATTAGAAAGTATTAATAAGATGATTTTTACAGTTTTTCTTCTTTTAATTAAAAACAAAACTGCTCAACTTCTTTCGATTTTTATTTATAATTGGCTATTACGTTATGAAAATCCTTTACTAAATTCAAGCAACTTTTTCATTAGATACGTTCACAAGCTTTTAATAAAAGAAAATGAAATCAATATTAATGTTAGGTACAAACGCAAAAAGAGAAACAGAATTTGAATGTAAGATTTCTCCGGCTTATCTCGAAAGCGACGTTTAATCTTTTTATTCGTTTTTATATTCCTTTCGCTACCTTCGCTTCTCAACCCTCCGGAAGAACGTGACGCAAACTTGAATTATAGGGTCAAAGTTACCCTTAATATTCAGCGCTCGATTACATTAATAGGAAGTGGCCCAAACGTGTAAGCCTTTAGGGCTTCGAATTTCTTCCACTCGCGAAGTACACTTTGGAAATAACCATTAATTTAATCAGCTACACTCGTAATAATCATAAAGGTTTATGAGTTACAGTGTATTTAATTGGCCCAAGATAAGTCATAGCTTAATGAAGCAAGAAATATTTAAGAATAAATAGTTAGGTAGTAGGTAGCGCAGACTAATTTGTTCATCATGATTTGTTGATGATCATCAGTCCATTATGTTTGTTATTATTGTATCTTGCTATTTTCTATCTGGTATATATGTACAATAAAGTATAAATAAATATGTTCCCACTGCTGGCACATTTATTTCTTACTATTGAAAAATTAATACACTTTTAATAGCGATTGTTGTCTACCAATATAATCTACTCCATCCATTGTTATAACACACAATATCGCCAAGAATAATGATTGGAAGAATGGTAAGTCAACTCTCTTAAGATAATTAAATTGTTCCCTTTACTTGTTATTGAGAGAACCTTTGTGTGATGAGAATGTCAACCGAGTCTCCGAGTTAAATTGTTTTGTAGATTGGTTTTTCTATAAGTTATACTTTATTGTATTAATATCCCCGATCATATTTAAGTATCTGTATTTGCTTGTCTTATTTCCAACGATTTTTGCATCTGTAGATAGTTAGAGACTATAGGGTGAGCAATAAAACATATTATTTCCATAGGAATTGCATTTGACCACGCGGGTCCAACCGCAGGTAATGTGTACGCAGGTAATATATAGAGTTTTTGTACAAAAAGGAATTTCAATTCTCAAACAACAGTTAATTGCTTAAAACTCTACATAGCCATAATGATACTAAAGTATATAACCTAAATTATATACTGCCAACAAAGACAAAACTCTCGGGACAAAGGCATACCGCGCATAGTTCTCTGAAAATATGGCCGTGCAAGTTATGTCATAACACTCCTGCACAAGTAGACTTCAAGATGTGTTGTGGAAGCGATAGAATTTAATTAATAGGAAACTTGGACGAGGACTTTATACTGAGTAGGTATGCGCTTTTATAGGGAGTCAATTTTTTTTATATATATATTTTTAATATTTGTTGTAATATAAGTCTGTGGCACACTTCTGAACTATTTTGTTGCTTGCGGGATTGACTGATTAAAGGCATATCTATAGACATAAATTAATTTTAAGGCATGTCTAAATCCAAATTTCAATGTAAAGTGTAGCAAAAATTTACAGAAAAATAAGGGACGGTTTCGTTTCAGCCGCCAATAAAATAAAAAATGTTGTGTGGTTTTATGAAACCACGGTGTACTGTGCTTACAGTACGTATATATGTAGAATTGCACTGGCTC
>CAJQZN010010361.1:0-13342 GCA_907164685.1 Colias eurytheme | reverse complement strand
TTAAAAAAAAATTATGAGGCGTGCACTTTTGGATTTTCCAAATTTTTTATGATTATTATTCGTATATAGTATATACTATTGGCAGGGTGTTATTTACGATAGATATTTATTCCATTCATAGTTAACGAAATTGAAAGCGCAATATGTTAAATTATTACATCCGCATGATAGCCGCATTTTTAGACAGTAATTTAAGCTTGATTGCACATATTTAACTAACTGCTTGCCCTGGTTCCGCATGAGTTGACACAGAATAAAAATATCAACCAACATCTCTCAGAAAAAAAATATTCTGTAACAAACTACAACATAAATAAAAGATGGTAATAGTCAATAGATAATCCAAAAACCTCAATTCCTAGTCATCATAAAACGTTTCCACAGCTAAATAATAAACGAAATCTATAAGACAGTTTACGATACTAGTCTTGCAAAACTAATGACGTACGTACGGCCTTGTACGTCAATGAAAGAGAAATGAGAACAGGATCTGAATATTGCGTATCTGTGGTCCGAGTTATAGTCTGTGCTGCACCTGTCAAAGATTAAAAAGTGGTTACACTTTAAATTTTAATCAGCAATGTTTATGGTGGTATAAGTTTAAAATTGCGCGCAATGAAAATGCGAAGATGTTTCATTGAGAAAAGTAATTCTAAAATCAAGTACACATTTAATACAAGTAATTCTACTAGCTATGTACAAAAACAAACAATTTCTATGAAATCTACATCAATCAAATTATAAAACAGGACTTCTAGATAATGATACACACTTTTATCATTTGTGCATATTTTTTTAACATCACAATTTTTCCTTATCTTTAAATAATCTTCCTACGTGTGAGATAGCGCGTCTCTGACCTCGATTCGCAGAATCATTTCGGCACTAACATTGGTCTTGAATACTAATTTAAGTATTATGTGAGTAAACTCAGGTAGTATTGTAAAATATACGACTGAATAATAGTATAATTTAGTAGTTAATTTCCGTTTTACAGTTGGAATAACAGTGGTTTTTTTGTTTGAGCAAAACCCATGAATTTTTTTTTGAATTTCAATTGTATTTAAAACTGAACGAATCGAACACTGAAATGACAATCAAAACTCTTTCTAGCGTCACGTGTTGTTTTTAATAAATATATGTATTCGTTTAATTGTTACTATTATATCTAGTACTTATTATATTATCTGTAATTGGGGTCAAATAAATAAAGAGCAATTTTCCCAACAGCACAAGGATAAATTAGCCTCTCTCTGTGTATAAAACGAACAAGGAAGTATTTCTAATAGATAAATTCCTGCTTTCAAGAACTTAGGTTTTATACGCATTAAATATTGTTCAGACTTCAGTGGAATGCATAAGTGTAATAGTTATAATAATAAACTAATAGTTTAAGAATATTTTTATAGCAATGTAAGCAAGCCATTTACTTATACAAAAACAAAAGGACAAATTCAGTTAAATGACCTTTCCATCGACCTCTAAATAGGGTAACGGCACCAGTGGTCAGCCTCATTACAGCTTTTTGAAGTTTTGACACTTGCCATTTCTACTACAATCGTCGAATAAAAAAACGTACAACATGTATGGATTTATTGTTTATTGTAGTTTCGAATCAGCGTTTATCAAAAACAATAATTCTCTTAGTAAAATATATAATTAATTTTAAACAAAAAATGGCCCAGTGTCCCAGTGAACAGCCTCTAAAAACCAATAAACAGCCTTGTTGAACCCAGTGTTCAGCCTTTAGTAAGTATAACTAATTATGAGATCAAAATAAACAATGTTATATCAAAATCAACTATACTAATCACATTTTTATAGCAACGATTCACTTAGCACAAAAAAATGTATATCGCACATAATACAATTATTTTAAACATACTATTACAATCTCTTTGTGTCTTCTTATTTTCTAGGAACTTCTTATTATTTATCATAAAAACAGCAATAATTCTTTTTAAAGAAATCAGCGATATTAGTTTATAATATTATTGATGCATCTATAATCCACAATATATATAATTATAATCAACCACAGGAGGATCTCTTTCGGAGGATTTCTCTGGAGGATACTGTTGTCTTGGCGGCATTTTTAGCTAGAAAAAAAGGGAACAATAATAACTTTTGGATATGAATACACAGAATACCATTATTTCAGGTAAAACTTAACTAACATGAACTTATAGATTTAAACACAAACATTCGCATTTATACTTAAAATTTCAATAACATCGTGGCTGAATACTGGATCATTGAGACCACAGATTGAGACCCAGTGGTCAGCCGCTTGAAAAAAATATTTTGAAATGCGGCTGACCACTGGGTTTTCTAACAATTAGGAATAATCCCAGTAATCAGCCCCAGAGGCTGTCCATTGGATCTTTCATAAAAAATCAGTATCCAATGGTCAGCCCCTCAAATTTTTAAGTAAAAAAACAATATTTTTTATCAAATTTCATAAAATTAAATGCTCTAAGTAATCTATAAAGTTATTATCTATAAAACACAATCACATTTCATACTAAAATATGTTATTTCTCACCTTTCAAAAGAGCACCACGTGAAACAAAAAATATTGCAGACATTGACACTTCTGCTCTTGTCGGCGGACAGCACCTGTAAGAACGTGTTTACTTCTCTCCCCTGACCCCCTGCTGCTCCTATCGCGTGATGCATGAACCAATAACGAAACAGAGCTTCTATTTAAGTGCGCGTGATTTGGTTATTTTGATTACAGCGATATTTATGGCCAATAAACAACGCAATAGGCTGATCACTGGTGCCTGGCTGACCACTGGTGCCGTTACCCTACCCACTGCATGTTCATCAGCATTATCACTACATAGTATAAAACAAAGTCGCTTTCTCTGTCCCTATGTCCCTTTGTATGCTTAAATCTTTAAAACTACGCAACGGATTTTGATGCGGTTTTTTTTAATAGATAGAGTGATTCAAGAGGAAGGTTTTAGTATTTAAACAAAGCGGGCGATGCCGCGGGCGGTAAGCTAGTTATAAATAATAATAACGGAAAGAAAATATATGATGTTCATGGGAGTAAAAGTAAAACGTGTGTTTTTAAAAAGCAAAATTATTGTTATTTTTACGAGCTTTACTGTAAATCTTTATACACTTGTAACAAAGAGAATAAATGTGTGTTCTTTGTAAAAATTGGATCATTTTATTTCGTGTCAACGTTGGCCAGACTGGTTACTTACCTGCTTACCTACTCCAATTTAGCATTATCTACGTCAAGTCTTATTCACTGCCTTTGTATATGTGTGAATTTTAATAATTATCGTGCTATTTTTATCACAAAACTGTGTGATAATTTGATTATTATAAATTTGTATTTCACGGAAGTTATCAATCCAGTTTTATGATTTGGTTTTCTGCGAAATTATACAGACTGCTTGAAAATCGATTTATAAAATAATATACTAAGTGAAAACGGTTGCGAAAAAAAAACTAAAGATAGCGTATTTTACAGTTTACTAGTAAATACCGTTCTTGAGTAAATCAAATGTGTGTGTGTGTGTGTGTGTGTGTGTGATTTTTAGCGACGACCAAATTCATTGGAAGAGAATACAATTAAATAATAGAATAATACATATTTATAAATAATCGAGGATACTTGTAGATTGTTCTCAATGTATTTATTTTTTGTTAAAATTCCGGGATTTTATTTTCCTCTTCAAATGTGGGCTAACTTCCAATAAATGTTTATTTCTGTAGAATTGAATGTTTCGTACCTACTTGACATAAATACATTACAAAAAACTTCTTAGAAATTTAGGATAGAATACAATAGAAAATGTGAAATCTTCGGACATACATAAACATTTATCAAAATATATTCCTGTAACCACGTAGTATATTATTATTTATTAGTCTGTGCTGTAAGCCTGTAACTGGCAGAATTTTATAAATAAACCAATATTTTATTTTTATATTACAATAAATAACTAGGTACGTAATTATCCATAAACCTAATCACTTCGGAACAATGATATTTTATGTGGAAAATTATTAATTTATTAGGTATATTAGAAACTAAAACAATAATATTTTTAGAAATTAACGAATATTTTAGGAGGCAAAACAAGGGTTAAACTCAGTATTTTTAATCTGTTTACAAATTTTTTATATCATTGGTATAACCAGCAATAAAATAAATTACGCACCTACTGGAAAGCGGCAAAAAATTCCTTCATTAAAATTTCGCGCGTCATTGTGCGTCACGTGACGTCAGATAGCCTTGCGTCCTGATTGGTCAATTATATAGGCGTGTGTTGACATATCTGCGATATGGAAATTTTGGTGTAAAAATAGATACAGATAATGTATAGAATTGAGTACATTAATCACATTGAACGTCACAGAAAATAAATAATGAGTTATAAATAGATATGGGTAACTGTGCTTAACTTGAAATAAACGTTTGTATTTGTTGAACTTGAGTTCAAATCGATTTCAGTTTCATTTTCTTAATAATGCTTGTTAATTAATAAACTCTGTTTACACCTTTGCTGGTTGGAACCCATCAGAATCAGAATTTTAAAGAAAGCAAAAATTATTTCACTAGCCGCGCTCCGCGGTTTCACACGCGTGGCTCCGCTCCTTTTGGTCTCAACGTGATGACTGATGATAGCCTTCCTTGATAAATGGGCTATCTAACACCGAAAGAATTTTTTAAATCGGACTAGTAGTGCCTGAGCTTAGCGCGTTCAAACAAACAAACTCTACAGCTTTATAATATTAAAGTATAGATTATTAAATATATAAGCTAATTGCGAATCTCGGCAATAGGTAAAACTGCATTTTTTTTGTGATATGCATTTTAGTACCAAAGCAATCAAAAAAGGCAATGATATCGTCTACATAACTTAAAAAAGTAGTTGTTCGTTCTTGTATACTTACATTGCATTGTTACACTCATTATTCATCAATAAACTTCATTCTATAAATTAAAGCTCATAATAGTTCCACAAAATAAGAGCATCAGGTTTCAAATTCATTTGATAATAATATCATGATAGGAAATTACGCAGTTCGAGTACCAAATGGATGCGCAAAAACGAATGATTAAATAAGATAAGAGAGAGATGGCGGAGGCTGGTACACCGGGGCGTAGTTTGTAAAATATAATACATATGATGTATTCGTGTTCCAAGTATCAACAATGTAGAGATAGTGTTTCTATGTAATTACTAATTTTGTCTCACAGCAGGGACCCAGGACTATGAGCCATGCGTGTTTATGGCTGCTACCACAGGCTGCTACATATGCTTCGGTGCATCTATAAGGTATACCTGTGCAGGTAGACCGTTTAGATGTGTAGGAAATTAGGAACAGACCTAGGCCACTGTGTAGTTTTTGAAGAATACCTATGATAGGTTGATTGGTTGATGTAATAATATTATGTCGACGAATTTTTGGTTCTTGGCTATAGTTTCTTTCACCAATGAGAGGAGTGGTTTAGTTATGAAAATACCTATATTGGAATTTGAGGTTTACCTACATTTTAATTTTAAAGCCAATTAAATTTTCCGTACTCATCTAGTTTTACTTTCCAATACAGATATAGTTTGATAAATTCTAATTCCTCAAGCACTTAATAATCAATGTTATCAATACCTGGAATTTTGTGATATATCTCTATTTATTATCTGAAGTTATCATTCTATCAATAACTACTTATCAGTTCCAAGAATTACTGGTCCGATAGAGATAATACTTTTTATGTATTAAATTTCTTTATTTTCTCTTGTAACTAAGGCTTTAGGCACTACGTCACTATTTTGGTATGTTGATAAAAAGCCTGTATACTTTCCAGACTATAATTTATAATTGCATCAAAATTCATACTTACAGATATATAATTTTGCTTTTCTAACATAAGGATAATGATATTTTTAGTCTTTAATTATAAACTAAATTGTGGGGAAAATTTTATCTTCCCAAATTCGTTTACTACCTAGCTTATATTTTTTATTAATTTAGGAAACTTCCCACTGACTTGAAAACAAATTGAAAACAGTTATGTCTAAATTATTATTGTATCTCGTCTTGACGTCACATTTGCTGTGTTTGCGTGGAATCAAATAAATATTAAAAGATTTTCCTCGAGCCTTTGATAAGGAACATTAAAATGCAAAACACTTATGTTCGTACTTCTAAGTGTTTAACGTCATTCGAATTAAGTATTCAGGTAAATTAATTAATATGTAACATGCACTTAACCTAGCTATAGATATATCAAGTGTAAAGAATGTTACACGTGATAATATGCCACGTTAAGTTGGTCAAATCACAGTCAAGTTACGATACTTAAGGCATATTGTCGGAAGTTGTAAAGACACGTGACGAAAAAGTATACAAAATAAAGTATACAGTGAAATAAATGTACCTATACTACGGATTCATTTTGTTATTATTGTGACAAGGAAGGAAATTTTATTTATCTTGGATGTGGTTAAAAATGAGGATATTTTTTTTTAATCTAGAACTACATATTTAATGATATTCTTTAAAATAGATTTATCAAATTTAGCAGTATTAATAGCATTTGCTTCTGCATTAGACCTTCTAGACACAATACTTCTATTATATGTATTAAATTATCATAAACATAAGCGACTAACCATCTTTTATTTACAAATTATAGTGCCATCGTACAACACTTATCTACATTTTTTTTTCAGATGAATCTAAAACAGTTTACCTCACTTTTCCTGCATCACACGCGTCTGACGCGACGCCACCTGACGCCGGAGCTGTCATTGCGTCTGATCACACGTGAGTGTCCGCTCTGGACCGCGCCAGTCGGTCAGTCGCCCTTCACGGACCCCTACTGGGGCTTCTACTGGCCCGGGGGACAGGCTGTCGCTAGGTAATATCTCTTGTCTCCTATTTCCCTAATTTATAATAGATTTTTGAAGTGAAAATTCTTTAGGCGCGTTGAAAAATAAATTTAAAGGTCGCGTCATGGATATACCGTCACGTCATGGAGTAAGGCAACGATTTTGGTATCTTTGAATATTGCCAAAGAAGTTTCACTTCTGACACGCGTGCTCGGCTGAGTCGGCACACACGCTCTTTTTTATTGATTTTAATCACTACATAGCATAGAACAAAGTCGCTTTCCACCATCTGTGTGTCTGTATGCTAAGATTAAAAAATACGCAACAGATTTTGATGGGGTTTTTTAATAGATAAAGAGATAGAGAGAGAGATTTTAACCGCGGGTAAGCTAGTATGGCATAAATAAAATGATAAAATAAAAGCTTTAGGTGTACCGTGTAACCACAGACTAATAATAATATACTACGTATACAAGTGTAACTAAGAAAAATGTTGGAAATTAAATGACAATGAATAAAACTTGACCAAAATACGAGGGACTTTATATTTCCCATTTGACAACAGTGAACACGTTTTTATGAGGATAAAACGTGAAAAAATTCTCCTCAACGTGTTCATAAAGATTTCTATTGAGTGCGCATTTTCTTTGTAATTAAAGGCTAAGACGAATGAGGTTAGGGCTGACCGTAACGAGAAATATATATGACTAGCGGTCCGCCCCGGCTTCGCCCGTGGTACCTACATGTTTACGTTTTTTTTCATAAGAACCATCCTCGTACTTGAAGGAAAAGATTCCGCAGCGCACGCGATGACAGAATTTTTATTTTACACCTTGGGTTACATTATTGCATTTTTGGTAAGGATCTCTAATTTTTTTTGAAAATGCAATATAGCCTATGTTGCTCAGTGAAGATGCAGCTTTCTAATGGTGAAAGAATTTTTGAATATATATTTTGAATACATAAACTTACACATATCGACTCATAAATTTTATTTTACAAAATTTTACAGTTACATGAAAATAATATTTTTATAAAAATCGTTCAAAACTTATTTTGTCATCAAAGATTAGAACTTAGATCAGTTTTTAGACATAGATAGCAAAAAGAATTGTTGCTATTGCGTAGTGAATGGCAAGTGGCAGCCCTCGCTCAGACATCTGTCTAGATTTACGTCTACGACATAATAAACAACATGCGTAGTTATTAAGGAAAACTTTATGACTTAAATATTAAAAGCTGCGGGTTTTTAATACCAAGCTAAATAAGAGTGAAGTCCCGTTACCTTTTTATAGAGCAGTTTATTTTTTTATGAGTTCAGATATTAGGTATTCATTCACTTTTTAGTTTTTATATCAATCTGACTCAGTTTGATATCTTAGTAAAAATGAAGGCCATCATCTAGCTTGTCTATCTCTGTTTAAAAAAATTTAAAATGTCCGTTACTCTTTAGTCCATTCACACTAATTGCTTATCAATTATCATTATTGATTTATTTATCTTTAAAATTTAAATACATAGCAACGGGAACAATAAATGTATACATATAGCCACAGATATATACTGTGCTAATAGGCTTATCTGTATACTTACGGTACAATAATTTGGAATGTTATCAAAGATAATAGTAAATAGATGTTATATTTTGCTATCAAAATCAAATGCGTGAATATCGTATAATGCAATATTATCAGTAGGTACCTATCACAGTTGTCGTAAATCAGATTCAAACTTGCGAAAAAAAATTTAATGCCATTTTAACTATGTTTAGTTTTTAAGTTGTTATTGTGTTGTTGAATAACCGAAGGACGGCAATCGGCATAGCATGAAGATATAATTGTTTTCGCTATGTATGGCCTATGTTTCCGCTCATTTAAATAATGTAATAAATTGAGTTGTTTTATTCCATATATTTTTTTTTTCTAAAAATACGAATTCTGGTCATCGTAAATCGTAATGTTAAGGTTTAATTAAATTTAATTTTCATCATCGAAGCCTATGACCTAAATGAGTAAATATTCAAAGTGTATAAGTGTACATATTATTATAAGGTAAGGAATAAATAAGAAAATAACAACAAAACAGAAAATTTCGTTATTTATATCCGATAGGCGATAAACTATATTTACAAGTTGAACAACTCTCACCTAAATAGGTACTTACTAAGAATAAACTTTCGAAAAACATTGCATTGCAAAGTAATAATATTATGTAAACAAAGACATAATATCATCAAAATGTTTTATCGCGACACGTGGAGGGAATCCACTAAAATCTACAAGAACGACCTACATCGTGTTAATAAGTTTAAACAAAAATCTCACAGTCATTGTCAAATAAAAGTTAGCAATTTTCAAGAATTCAACCGAAAATCCCAGACGCATTCTATATCAGAAAGAGATAGCTATTACCTTTTATCGCTATGTGAAAACGAGATAACGAATGGCCGTGTGACAAGGACCAAACCATGTATTGTTTTTGAAAGCAAGAAAAGGAGAGCAAAATATGATGAATCATGGCGAATCCTACAGTTTGCATGAGTCATATGTAAACACTGAAAAATTACTGAAGCCATATTTGAATTATTAAAACATGTGACTATTTTTTAGATCTGTTTCTTATTTATGTTAGGTTTAAGATAAAATCTTGTATGCCTTACTAATGCCAATATTCACGAAGTACCTATATGATAGATTATGCACAACAATTAGGTAACAAGTTATGAAATAAATAATGGACACAGAAGGCTGATCACCTACTTGTCCCTAAAGAAAATCGATCAATGAAACAGATGTATAATGCATCTGCCCCTTACCCCACTAGGGGACATGGGACTTCACTTCTATGAAATAAATAAATAAACTTAAGAAAAGTCATAGATTTGTAAGTAAATTGTGGCCTTATTTAGTCTAAAGGCAGATTAGGTACCTACCTACTAAAAAGTTATATCTATTAAATTAATGTCCATTGACCATTACTATAGGTATTGTTAAAACGTGTTTACTACATAGATGTACATAATTAGAGAGATAACACAGTGATAGGCAAGTGATAGGTAAGTATACGTCATATTTTGTTTAATTTTAGAACGTATTAATATTTAATACTTATCATTCTAAAAATAAACAAAGGCGTAATAAACTCTGTTGTTATTCCAAAATAACCTACAATCAATTTTATTGTTATTATTCTACGCAATCCTGTTACGACTAAAATATGGTCAGTGTTCATACCTACATGATACATCATGCAAAATGACGCGCCAAAATAATATTATGACAATCATAACATGTTGTGGTATTAATAACTATTGTGTGGTAAGTATGTACATTGTACACGTATGTATTTGATTGATTTATTGACCACAAAACCTAATAAAATGCTTACCGACCGAAAAAAAAAACAATATTTAGGTTAGTAGAAATTTGAAAATTAATTAGTTTTAGTTTTATCAATGGCTGAAACTTCATAAGTTCAGTTATTTCAAAAACAGTTTTAAATAACTTGTTATGTGAATATTTTTCTGCTTTGAAAGGTTTGCACATTTCATCAAGAATGTAATATATATGGTTTATAAATACTAAATTGCAACTTTACTAAATTTAGTTTTAAAATAAAAAATAATTATTTTTTATTTAAAATTCAAGCATTGTTTCAACAATAAAAAATATAACAATTATCTACAACAAAAAGAACTTTAAAATTATTATGAGTCATACGCAAAATGGCGGGAAACAGAGGCCTATTTCTCTTTACGCACACATACATAGTTACTTCCACCTGCACCCCTACAATGGAGGGGGAAACCACCCCATGAGTCATACGCTTCTTAGAAAAGTACCCCGTTTTATCCCGATTCGTGGAATTCCTGATATTTCCCTTTTTCGTGAATCATTGATACTGCCTTAACAAAATATACGAGTATGCAACACAATATGCAGTTAGGTATATTGTCTAAATTATGTTTAAATCTTGGTTATATAATATATTTGTCTATGGTTTAAAATTTAAATACATCCAATTTTATTAAACAGTTCACGTGATAACTCAATAGACAGATAGCACTATCGCCATAGATTATAATATATAGTATGTATATAATATGTAATATGCTATAGATAATACTATGAAATATGAATATAAGATTAGTACCTATGGACACATGATTAATTTAACGCAAGTCATTCTAAATCTTATCAACCATTAATTTAAAAGTAAATATTAAAAACTATACGATGGTACCTATATATGTATCTTAATTTCATGAAAAGTTGAATATAATAAGGTCCATAGAACATCTCTATTTCCTAAACAAAACTAAAAGACCAAGTTTTAAAAACACTAAAAATACAATAAAATAAAACACCAATAGAAAATGTATTTTTTTTCACGGTAGGTACTTATGTCTATGGATTTACCCCGCACTCTTTGGAATAATAAATTGTACCAAAACACTATCGTAAATCGTAGTAAACTAGGTATTTAGTTAAATTGTAAAATGTCACATATTGATAAGCCCGGGTTTTCCGTAGAAAATATACAGTACAATACACGTTTTTGTTTTTATTATCATAAAATTCATATTGGAAACTTATGTACACACACACACACTTATATCAACAGCTTTAGTACAAATACCAATCGATAATTTTCCTTCAACCAAACTATCTAGTTAATAATAATAAAACTTTCCCAAGAAACCATTATTTTTGTTATTGGGTTTTCATTGTGTCAGACAAACAAATGATAGCTAGGTAGTAGGTACCCAACTACCCATTAATAATTATAGCTCAATGTACAAACTTCAAGCCATGTAACTAGGTCATGTTTTATGATTTTAATGTTTTTCTCGCAACGTACAAAACATGTTAGGTAATTCATTTCATTATTCCATTTCATTATTGTGATATCTCAAGCAAAATAAAAAAATCACCTAAGTTTTATTTAAATTGCACAAATAGACAAATATTAAGTATAATTTGGAATTTTTTTACATTCATATTTCATACCATTTTTCCCAATACAGCTACAAAATATTATATTCCAATAAAAGTATGTCAAAACCATTCTCGATGGTCAAAACAAGGTCAACAAACTTTGATAATCACTCTCGGAAACAATCTTCTATCCTATATCAATTAATTTGTAACATTCACAAGCACATAATATGCATTTTGCAGTGAAAGAACCTTCACCTTTCACCCTACATCATGTAATTGTAACGGTATTCGTGAAGGAATGAATAATTCTCAATAATCGGTTATTCTATCGCCCTTGAAAGTTGAACGGCGGCCATAGTCATAGCGTGGCACGCGTCGATCGTCAGATGTCGGTCGCGTGCGAGCATTGTTTACAATAATTTTGCAATACATTCGAAAATGCGTGCGGGTTTTGCCCGATATTGTTGGGTAAAATTTTTTTACGCTATTAGAAATAAATTAATTAAAAAGGAACGTTGAATATAATTATGTTTACACAGTCTAATTACTTAATTTAATTTATTCCTAACATCCTATGTAATCAAAGAATATTGTTCCCTTATGTTTATGTATTTGTGTTTTCCGGAAAAAGATAAAGTAGTAATATTAGATAATATCTCAACGATAGGATAAGATTGAACTAGTATATATAATTATTATATATATAATATAATACTAGCGGTCCGCCCCGGCTTCGCCCGTGGTACATATGAAAAATAGATGTTGGCCGATTCTCAGACTTACCCGATATGCACAGAAAATTTCATGAGAATCGGTCCACCCGTTTCGGAGGAGAATGCAGACTAACATTGTGACACGAGAATTTTATATATAAGATAATTAGTTCGTATACAGTTCATTTTAGCATTTTTTACTGAAAATGATTTTTTTTATTTCAGAGCCATCTTTTGGTTTCTCATGTAGTAGCCGTAGCGCAAAAGAAGTAAAGTTAAATATACAAGGTTGTCTGTTATAGAAATATTCTACGAAAATTGTAGATGGCGCTGTACTTAAATAATATAATTTTAAGAATGCGCGACTTATACGTAGTATTGTATACGTAGTATATTATTATTAGTCTGTGGTAGTATCGACTATCGTAGTATAATATAATATTATTATTAAAAGTCTGTGATAATAGTAACTTTATAATAATTTATTTATTTCAGATACATACTAGATAACGAAAAAATTGTCAGAAATCGTAATATTTTGGAT
This sequence comes from Colias eurytheme, assembly GCA_907164685.1. NCBI lineage: Eukaryota > Metazoa > Arthropoda > Insecta > Lepidoptera > Pieridae > Colias > Colias eurytheme. The sequence continues at coordinate 282 of CAJQZN010010361.1, read as the reverse complement.
GTAGGATGCGGTTGCGGGGCTGGTGCCGTAGCTGCGTCAAAAATGAAAGCAAAACGAATCGTGGCTAACGATGTTGATATATGTACGTATGCCTGCATTATAAAAATAAAATAGCAGAAAAATATATAATTGAAAAAAAAATGCAAAAGTTGGAGATGCCGGGGATCGAACCCGGGGCCTTTCACATGCAAAGCGAACGCTCTACCACTGAGCTACATCCCCTTGCTACATTATCATCAAAATTGTCGAACATTTTCAGATGCATTAGAAGCAACAAGAATA
>CAJQZN010010358.1:0-16457 GCA_907164685.1 Colias eurytheme | reverse complement strand
ATAATATAGATTTAAATTTCATTTATAGGTAATTCAGTTTATTATACACTCTATATAGGGTAATATTTACCGAAATGTTTTACCTACATCCCAACCAGAGTCCACAACTTCACAAGCAGTATGATAATTTTTTATCATCTTATCATTATGTAAACATGTTCCACTTCTGGAAATCGTATGCTTACCGTACGCTGACTGGCAGATGTTTTTCTTTGTGTCTAAATATTTATAGGTGAATCTTTAATTATCTAGATAATTGTTATATCTATTAAGTTAATTTTTATAAGGTTTAATCAAGGAATGTACCTATGTAGATGTATGTAGATACATACTTAAAAACCCTTCGGTTTTTTAAGTAAGTATCTATGTAATTATAAAGTATTTTCAGCATAAGGTTAAGAACCTTCTGTCTGGACATAGTTTAATTTATAAATAACAAATCTATTGCCACTTCAAACAGTGTTATCGTAGCTTCTGTTTATATTCACTTATATTAGCATACAAGATTTATCATAACCCAAAAACCTCTTGACCTATTATCGATATATACCACGTGCAATCAGTTCCTTTTATATAACACACGAATCAATAAATCAATTATTACTATCCTATCCTACTTCCTATATAATCTATACTATGTAATATTATAAATATAAAGAGTTTGTTTGTTTGAACGCGCTAATCTCGGGTACTACTGGTCCGATTTGAAAAATTCTTTCAGTGTTGGATAGCCCATTTATCGAGGAAGGCTATAGGTTATATATCTTCACGCTAAGACCAACAGGAGCGCAGCAATGCGAGTAAAACCGGAGGGCACAGCTAGTACCTATTACATAACTGAAAGTTGAAGATGGCTGGATGTAACTTTTTCAAAAGCATTGATCGGTTTGATCTATGTTTGCTATATACAATAAAGATTTACAGTCTGTCAAGTTTGTTTCTTTTTAATGGAAGTTCAATAATTATAATATTTATAGCTTAAATAATCGTTGAATTTTAATAAAGCCTGCTGCTTTTGCTAAATTTTCACTTATTCGGCAGCTGGTATAGCTGGTCCCCAATTTAAAATATACTACTTGGGCCAATTGTTTTCAGTATCAATTCATTGGGTTAAATCGTCGAAACGAATAATAAAATACTTTCTTAACTAATTTATTACCTACTGGTACAAAAATTTGGTTATTTTGACAGTAGATCTAATAAAAGGGAAACTAACATATGAAGAAACCGCTCATTAGTCTATTAAGGCACTACAATGGGATCAAATACCACACATTTCTTGGAGGTGATGAATATTTCACATTTCAAAAAGGTAATCTTCAAGTCAGTTCCGCTCACTATAAGTGGACAATCGTAGATTAGTTCACATTGGCCTTAATACCCATAAGCTTCATTCACATTACTGGCTTACTTATGAAATATAAATCCGGTATAAAATATTACTACGAAAATAAGAGAGATGGACGTGAGATTGAATTCTTGATAAGGCTCCATAATTAGGTTTGAATACGTTGAGAAGTAAACAACAAGAATATTATGGTCCTTTCACCTTTGTTAACATCAAAAGAAGAAGTAAATAGTGTTGGAGACAAATAAAAAATATGTCAGCATTGCGTTATGCGTAGTTTTGTAGACTACGGAGAAACTTTTCTAGTTGATACACCAAGATCTTCGCAAATCTTGACTAAGGGTTATAATTTTAATTTTCAAAAAGTTCATTAAGTATGGGTTAGTGATGAAACATAAACTTGAACATACGAGCAATATAAATCTGAACATTCACTACAACAATCACGTTTTGTATTAGCTGTTCAATAGATTTACTCATATTTCTATCCACAAAGCAACTGACATCTGCTCCGAAATCGCATTGATGCAATCAACACTTATTACGACAATAAAGGGACCTATTTAATGTGAGGGGATGCCCGCATTCTATGTACCTTCACTGTAATAATAAGGCGATCAATTGTACTGTTTCTATGGCTAAAACATGGTTGAACAACTCTAGTTATTTTGATTCCGATTCTGGTTATAATTCTGCATCATAAATACGCTATTTTTGTCTTTATTTCTTCCAAGAATTTTTTTTTTCGCTAATTAGTCACTCAAAAGATAATGATCATCCTTTTTGTGACAAAAGAATGTCCCAAAATAGCAGAGTTAATCCGGTGCGAGAAATTCAATAATAACATTAATGTAGCTAGCAATTCTATAGTTATTCACAATGATCAAGGAGATACCTTGAGAGTATTATGAAATATGCTTTATACGTTTTACTCGGTTACCATGTGTTAGTCATAGTAAATTGCAATAGTTATGAGAAGTTATGTTCTGAGTAGGTCACTGATAAATTAAGCCTTAGCCTGTATCCTGTCGTTTGAACAAGATTTTATTTTAGTCATGAAGTATTTAACAAAATAGGTTATTACTTCATTATTAGGTTTATTGATTAAATGAATGATTAGGTACTGTTTAGTCATAAATCTTGAAGTTTGTTTTTAATCATTCTGACTATTCTTATTAACTTCTATTTGGTCTGATGTTTTACGTGTTAGTGTTAAATATAGATGCGATATCTGGGGATTTGAGACCGGAAAATAACGTCTAGAGGACAAAAAGGCCGATCACCTGTTTCAGAAATAAATACATATAACTATTTTTAGAATATGAAAGCTTTCCTGTAATTAAATTTTGTGTACAAGCGATTTTAGGAAAAAGACATTTTATAAAATTATTGAGTTTTCACTTTATTTATTTTTTAAGTGAAACTTCTATAGGCGCGTTGAGAGTAAAATTTCAATGTCGCGTCATATGGCAATATCGTCACGTTATGGAGTAACGCGTCGATTTTGGTATCTTTGAATCTTGCCAAAGAAGTTTCAATTCTGACACGTGTGACACACACGCTCCTTTTTTATGAATGGTTTTCAAATTGTATTATTAGTTTGAGGTGAACGGTCATTCCCTGAAACTGCGTCTCATTAATAATTCTACATCATACTCTCGAGTTTCAGAAACAATCTTCGTAAAGCCTAATTAAGTATTGATAATATCGATTTTACCCTACAGATGAGCTGATTTAATATTGATTCGTGAAAGTGAAACAGCCTTGACCGAGGTCTAATTTGCGTCACAAATAACCATAATCCGGAGTCAACTTTTACTTTGACTTTCATCTTCACTGATGTAATGTGCTTTATTGTAAACAGTTTTGTATTTCAATTTCATATTTTCCTCATGGATCTTTTAAACAAAAATGTTCTTCCTTAATTTTTATTGAACATAATATTGTAAGAGTATGGAGCACAATATTTGGTTAAATATTTAACCTCTGATAAAACTATATTATACGGCGTGGCTGACATATTTTATGGGACCAAATGTTTTTTGATGGAATACCCTTTCTCTGACCCCTTTTTATTTTCATCTCGATATTTAAATATTAGATTAAAGTTTATATATTTAGTACTTAGGCACTTTTAATATTAGTAAATATTATTTATTTTATAATTTTATGAATAATCGTTTGAAGTCTATCTATAATTAACAACCTTTTAGTATCTACGCTTAATATTAATGTAACTATCTATTGGAATAATGTACGCAAGTGTAGGTAGGTATCGATGTTAAATAAAAATATTTTACGGTTAAAAATATTTTAATGGCAAATGTTAAATTTGACGTAAAACCAAATGATTATAGTAGTATCCAAACAGAAGGTGATATATCGCTGATAACATTGACATTATTCAAACACGTTATCAGCTGATTCAACCTCGATAAAGAAACATTAGCAAAATAAATTCAAGTAAGGTTAAATGTCCTCTTAAAATCTACGGTCAATTAATTATTAATGTCATATTGGTCTATTTTAAATGGTCTTGAAGAAGGCTGTGCCGCGATAATTATTTTGACGTGTCTTATTGCGTTTAATTTTCGTTAATTCGATAACTAAGTATGTATTAGGAAATTGAGTAAAACGTCAGTATTTCCAGATAAATGCAGTCTCCATAAAGTCTTCAGCATACTATTATACTTAGTAATACGAGTTCTAGAAAGAAAGTATGGTAAAATTTAAATTTATATAACAATATACCTTTCTATGATCAACCATTGTTTGATTGTTTTGTTATTCGTGCATAATACATAATAACAAAGATGTTTAATTTGCATTATAAACAAAAGTAACGATTACCGTTACTTACCTATATTGTTATTACAGCCAGCGGAAGCCAAAGTTTACACTAGACAGGGTGTCTATTATGGTCAGGATTAGGAACTTCAAGCTTTTTAATTCAGGTGCAAATGCTTTGTCTCGATTCTGTATATTGCGTCCCGCTCGCACTCGTTAGTTTGACGTGCGCAGGAGTTGATTAAAATCCGTGAGCGGCAGTAAGCGGTCCGACGCAGTCGTGATTGGTGCGTTACGAGGTGCGCTCCGAATTTAAAATTATCGTGTCAAAATATTATGTGATGAAACATGAAGAGTGAAATAAAAGTATTATTTGTTTTTTTTTTATTAAATAGTGACGTCATTTAGTTACGTGCAGTGATGTGTGAACCGGTCGTTTCGCGGAAAGAATAATGTCACAACAAAGATTTCGAAGGATAATGTTACTATCGTAAAAGTAACTGGATCTCCTTATGACCTCTTTATGCTACAATTTAACCACTGGGATAACCTTACAATGCGCTTTCGAGTACCTACTTTTGGACAATAATGGACTGAGCTGAGATTATTGTTAATGTCCATTCGTACAGACGATCTGTAGATACAATGTTTTGAATTTTTATTTAAATTTCTTATTTAATAAAGAGAAAAGTCATTAAAACTATCAGTATTAAAAAGTTATCATTGCTCAAGAGCAAACCTTCCTCTAGTATTTTAGAATTTTAGAAGTCACAAGACAGCTTATAAACATCGAAGGCGTTTGCGTGCACTACCAGCTTGCCGTGAAAGTATTTTGGAGCGTTGTCTTTGCAGAGATTTTAGCATATTAATGTCTTAGACCCATGCTTTCTACAGTTAACGTTTTAAAAATAAATCTGAACTTGAATCTGATGTCAGGCACTTTGTTATCTATTTAAGGAAATCGCACCTTTGTTCATTACCGAATTTAACTTCACGGCCACTATTGTCATTTAAATGGTGATTGATTTCAATAAAGATTGTTTTATTGTGCTGCCATTGTTTAAAAGAAATTTTATACCGGTCTCTCGCTTCGCTATCTTGATTAGCAGCCAATTGATTGTATACTAATGTCACGTTCATTATGATTAGAAAGTTATATCAAATTTGAAATGAAGCATGGTCCGATCGCGATCGTGCTCTATGAGTTTTAACAATGAAGTGCAGCAACAAATGACTGAGTATTATAATGATAAGCATCAAGTACCTAATTGTGTATAAAATTAGGAATGACACGAAATGTAGAAAGTAGTAAGAATGTAGTTATAAAGTGCATACTTTTTTAATGGCATAGGCAATTAGTGACACCAATTACCTGTATCAATTTGTCATACTAATTATTTCATCAATGAATACAAGGCTGCTTATACTTAATGACCTCTTGTAAAATATAACGGACTGTCCCGTTGATAATAAGGCTATATAAATTCAAGAGACATATTGTATCGACCAGTGAATGGTCTAGATCGACTAGACCTTAGAAATTGCTGTCCTATAATAAATATCCTAAATTGAATGCATTTATTAAATTGATATCAAGGCTGAATAGTAAATCCATGTTTTATTGTAACCAGACCAGTTTCTCTTCGAGTTTTTAAAGACGCCAGGTGCAAATATATTACCCGTTTTAATCGCCTTTTGTTGTTGGAACTTCCTTTTCGAGAGCTTTGGGTGGCTTCGATTTTTTGTTATTTAATTAATTTATACAATCATTTTTTCAAGGCATCGATGACTAGTCAATCAATTGTAATCCTTAATAATTTCATATTGTTTACTATAATGTTATTTCCCACTAAATCCAACAAATAGATGATAAACCATGACCTCTAACAGTTTGTCGTCTCTCTTTGTACGGTCCATTGCACTCAAGCACCCAAGATGTAATATCATAGACATTGTTGGCATACGATAGTCAGACATGGATTTCTCCGATTCCTAGGATCGATTCTCGAGTATCAGCTGGTCAAGTGCATATGTGGACCAATGAACTGGTTTCAACCTCATCGTCAGATGTATGGAAACGTTTTCTAAGAGCCGATCATGCGTTCAGTAATTAACACTAATTTGCAAACAAGCAGAGCCTTGAGTTGTTGATTCCATATTCATGATAAACATAGCGTTTCATGAAACTGCACTATTAAATCATGAATTTTGATTGCTGTATCTCTAATGGATTCTGATTGATATTCAACATAATAGAACAGTTAGCAGTAGGTAGATACGTGAAAATACAGTATTATTCCCAAAATCGTATTATCCAAAGATGACAACTCGCATTTTTGTAAAAAAAAACTTAAATAGTTATGATCTTATTTGAAACAGATTTAATAAGAACCTTTCATGTAGTGTCAAAATAAAACACAACATGCAAGATATACCAGAAGCACATACAATTTTCTACAGCACTTATTTGCCATGACGTAGATATTCATCTCGTAGAACATTTACAAACATCAGTGAAAGTGATGTAGGCAATAACAATAAATGTTAAAAACTGGCTTCTGTATGGTCGGTTAGCAGCGCTCAGTCGCTTAGCCCCATTATCTAATTATTACGTAAGAAGATACAGTTTGTATTCATTTGATGGTTTCTCGGGCTCATAAGTATTGGGCTTGTGCAATCCATGCTCACATCCCGTGACGCGTCCGCTTTTTGGAGTAATCACCGTATCCGTCAATACAATTATTACTGTAATTAATCTCTTTATTCAAACTATTAAAGCAGGCACGTAACTAGATGCTTTATAACATACTAGGTATAATACTTTTTGTATGATTGAGATCGATCCATTAAAATGGATAGGTTTATCTTAAAGAAAATTGTTAGTATCCGTAGGTACTTACAAAATATTCCATGTTGTATATTATTTACATGTAAATGAGAGCTCCTTGTAAAAAATGAGTCACATTATGTCATAGTTGGACTCGGAACCTGTATGAGTCATTTGACCTTTTTATATTCAATGACTGTTTGGTTTTAAATAAATTGTAGCATAAAATGGGACATTACTCCACAGATTAAAATATAAGCATCGGAATGATAAAGAACCTTAGAACCTGTTAAATTAAAATGCATACGGAAATACGTTAAACAAACAAATAATTAAGGCAAGAACAATGAAACATCAAAGGCCATCTGGACACTCATTCTTCGAAAATTATTCTCTGAGTATCAAACTTTGTACGCAGAAGATTTATTGTACAGTATGAAAATCAAACATTATCCAGGAAAAGCGGTCATGGAGGACCCGTGGCTTTCTTTAAACGATAGAACTATGGACCTGGTTTACGCCGCTAACTGGGTCGGGGCGGAAAACTTAAATAATAATTATAGCACCAATAGTAGTAACCAATCAAATGGTTCAAAATTTAACTCAATATCAAGGAGCAAATCGTGCCGAGATGTGGGTTACAGTGTCGATAGAGAGGAATCCCAAAATGGCCGAATGTATGAAGCAGACGATATTGAATATGGTTATGCACATAACGTTTCGAATAATAACAATAACATATCTCAATTGGCAAAATATCAACAAGACATAGAAGAAAAATCTAGGTCTAACAATGATCTACTGATTCAGAACAAACTTAAACACAGCTACAGTTTTAAAGATATGCCCAATGGTTATAAACCATCGACATTAAGAAGGGTGAAACGTCGTAATTTCACTGAGTGGGATATCGATGCTTTTGGTAGCAATGATCGACAACCGCCTGCGCCTCCGCAGAGAAAAGATTCCCTTAAATATGCTCATCGACAAAGAAAAGTGGATTCCAAGAAAAGCTATTACCCGCACCCAGATCCTGGCCCGGTGCCCCCCGATCCATCTTCTGAATCTTATTACGAATATTACTCCCGAGTCAGTCAACAAAATAACGATACCGATAGTGATAAAATAAAACAAATCCAAAAAGAACCCAAAAAAGACAAACATTATAACGATACAGTCTCCAAATCTTCAACTAGTGGTTTCGGCAGTGATATGTATCAGATTATAAATTCTATGGCTACTCTAGATTTGGCGCCTATAAAAGCACGGTCCGGAAAAATTAAACTAGAGAAAGAACTTGACGCTTCCGCATCCGCTTTATATAAGCGTCATAATATGAATGGATCTACATGCGAACAAATTCCTCAACACATAAAGCAAACAAACATCGAACGAAACGGTTGTTTTGACGATGCCAAATCTAATTTTCGTTCTAAATCCTTAAGAGTTAAAAGTGACAGCAGACCTCCCTTAAAACAGTATTTGGATACAATGGAATTTGACGAAAGTGGGTACAATAATAATGTTACTGTCACTCAACCGAAAAGGAACCTCTCTCCGAGTGAACAACTGACATTAATGCAGTACGAAATGAGTAAAGGAAGTCAAAATCCGCCACTACCGCCCATCAGTAATGGTTATAACTCTGTTAAATGGGGGAAAGAAAGTGACTATCGGACTAAAAACAATGCCAGTTGGCAAAATAAGCCGGATAAATACGGTAAACCGTTTAATACAGTGCGCGTGAAAAGTGACGATAGATATGATAGGTACAATGACATTTTATCGCTGGGTCAGCCCAAAGAAACTATAAGTGAAGAACGTGTTAGTGATAAAAGTAAAAACGGTGCTTATCCGCGTAGTGCGAAAAGTTCGTCTAGCGGTTCGGACTCAGATTTCTCTATACCCCGACCAAAACTAATAGTGCCTGTGCATACATATGGAACACGCAAAAGGCGGACAGGAAATCTATGTCAACGGGATAGTAATGCCACAGAGTCTTCCTTGGACGCTGGTATACTGTTGGATGTAACCCGCCTAGAAGATCAAACGGTCGATAGTCGCCGAAATGGAGATTCAGGTAATGTAAAAAATACTGTACTTGAACGTGTCTAAGATAAATTATTATAAGATCGCTAGATACATTATCATATATTAGGTATGCTTGTTGATTGATTTTGATGGATGTATCTTTCGAGGTCTTGTGGTTATTATGTAAATAACTTTGTGACGTAGCGTGGTGATATCAAATTAGCATGTCTAATATAATTTACGTTCAATAAACTTAATAAAAAAACATTTTACTTCCTTACTTTTTATAAGAATATATAGTATATTTACGAAATCGTAGTTTCGCTTTGTTCTCCGATGTTAAGAAGTTGCAAAATACAACGCATCAGGCATATCAATTAAGCCATACATTGGTTTGACCTACATAGGTCTGTAATCACGCACAATAGTTATTTATAATAACTGTTCAATAAAACTAGTTCTAGGATGATACCTACTGACAGATAAATATTTAACTATAAGATTTTTATCACTTCCTGATATAAACTTTGCAACGTTTTGGCAAATTAATTTAAAAACTTTTCAGTGACTCTCAATAGCTGTAATTTTGAAAGCAGACAACTTTTTGATTTTAATTATAAAGATAATTTACTACGAAATGTTATGAATATAAAAATATTGTAGGTACACGTTTTCATGAAAATTATATGAACGTTTAATTTCGTCGTCGTATGAACTACCTAATATCGTTTGACATATAGCAATGAATATTTTGTTTGGTATTTAACAATGAATTTGTTATTCTTACATCAGCGTTATTACACATACATTAAAGACCATATAAACGGAATGAGCCTGAACTTTCGACCTGTAATACCTATAACGCGTTTCGCCTTGAAACAGTTTCGTGAAGCAAATTATTTAGGTTTTCTTAGCTCTGGTTTAATGGATTTGAATATTTAAATTTGTATTGATTTATGAATGCATTCTAATTGGATCAATTAAGCAGTTTTAGCAAAACAACATTCTATACCGTTAGTACATAAATTAATAGTAATATTAAATATCAAAGTGTTAATTATAAATAAATTATTTAGTAAACCTTATTATGCATTTTTGATTATATTAATACCACAATATAAAACAGCATATTGGTATTGACCAAGGAAATTAATCGGACATAACTATTATTTGTTATTATTATTTTTAAGACTCTTTAACAAAATACTCGTTTATATAATAAATATTTGTTAAATATTTAGTGATTACGTTATAATATGACGTCATATCTTATGAAAAAAATAAAATATTAAATGGAGGAAATTAAAGATCATTGTATTTAAAATAGCTGCTAAATGTAACATTTCGTATTTTATATTCTGTTACTTATATCACTTATTTCCTTATTTATAATACCTTAATAACCAATCGTTTAGTTAAATTGCATTTATTCATAAGTATTTTTTTTATAACGGATATTAAATTTTATATAAGAAATGGTGTACGTTTTATTAATTAATAACCTTAATTTCATCCATATTGAGATCAAATTTGTTTATCATAAATTCTACAAATATAAATTTAATTTTCGCTCCTAATCTGCGACAAAATTAATAAATTATGTACTCTATAATTCTCTTGAACAAATTTATTCCTAAAAGACTTAGTTGCTAAATTATAATATGCTTTATGAGTTATGACTAGAACCAAAAAACCTGTTTTAAAGTTAGTGCCTAGGTAGATTTGAGGTAGGGTTGCCATCATTCACATATTTACAATATTAATTAGATATTATAAGCCATGAAAAATGGAAATAATAATGTAAAAAGAAGTTGGGAACAAGTATGTACAGGTGAATTAAATACAAAAATCGATATTCAACAGTAGATATACAATAATGAATGAATGATATGAATTCTTGAAGACGTTTTTAAAGTCAACTAGATACTATAAACAATATTATTACTATTAAATGTTTAAAAATCTCTTAAGGACGATTTTGTTTACGATAAAAGTCCTCTTTACACATAGTAACATTGTTTTCCTATGTACAATTTTATGCACTTGACAACCCTAATTTGCGTGTGTGAGTCTGGTATTCTCGGGAAGTTTTGAAACTGCAAAGCTTGGGCCAGGTCAAAGTAAATTTCATGGCCAATTTGCTTCAGTGGTAGGCATGACTGTTTCCCAACCGTATTCGTTACTAGAGTTATCGACGAAAGTAAATACCTACATAAGATGTATCAATGTTAAACGCTTGTAAGTAACATAGTAAATATACGATGTAGTATCTTTCGATATATGTACTTAAAGTTCTATAAAAATGTTAGCCTGAACTTTTGAACACATTTCTTATTTTTAAAACCAATTTTAAAATTTATCGAAAAAGTACGTGATGATTAATTTACGCTTTTATCTAATTTCCAAGCTTAGTTTAAGCTCAATAAAAGTTCTCATAAGTGAAAAAAGTAAACAAATTTATTCTGACGGAAAGTAAAAACTCGTTGTAATATGTATTATTTTCTCACGTTCATTTCAACGTTCACATGCTTGTTGACATGATTGGTATCATCGTGATAATATCTCTTGAGTACTTACTTATAGTACTTATCTACTTATAAATACTTTAAAATATATCAAAATTATCAATTGTCTATTTAAATACTGATATCACAGATAATTTAGATAACGTCTGAACTATCTTTTCTCGAAACTGATCAGTTATTAGTTATTACTCTGAACTAAAATTTGTATATTAGTCATAATAGACACATAAAAAGAGCGTATGTGCCCAGCACACGTGTCAGAAGTGAAACTTCTTTAACAAGATTCATAGATAGCAAAATCGTCGCCTTACTCTTTCTGTCCACAAACTAGTTAGAATTCGATTGAAAACAAACTTTTGCAATGTCTAAGTTTGAACACGTCCGCATGACTCACATCAAATTGGCGTCTAAATCCTTGAATAAAACATTTATAGAAAACCGGTATGTTTTGAAAGTGTCATGTTAACTCAGACTAGTTCCGTTGTTCCAAACAAAATGGCCACCACCATAACATTGTAAGTTGTAACTATAATCTTGAGATTTTTCTTTTCTTTTTATAAAGCTGAAGAGTTTGTATGTTTGTTTGAACGCGCTAATCTCAAAAACTACGATCCCGATTTGAAAAATTCTTTCATTGTTAGATAGTCCATTTATCGAGGAAGGCTATAGGCTATATGCCATCACGCTGAGACCAAGAGAGAAATGCAAGTTAAACCGCGGGGCACAGCTTGTATCAAATATTTACATTCAGGATCTTGTGATGTCATTATTGCATAATGGCATGATTGAGAAAATCTTTATTTTTAATAGCAGTGCAATTGTTCTTCTAATCCTTGGGCAGATTTGTTTAACACTTATGGTCACGCGAATGTAATTAACGGGCTCGAACGAAAATCGCTTCGATATCCTGCATGCAGTACCTATTTGCACTATACTAATATAGTAATACGGCACTCTGCCTATAAATTTCAATTTGTGGAAAATTAGAGAATATATCGTAGTACCTACAAAGAATCTGTAATTCAGGGCACAAATATAGGAAAATTAATTTGAATGTTGCTAGCGATAAAATTCAAGGAGCTTCTGCTTTTTAAATTACCTAAATATCATGCAAATCAATGAACTGAGTTCAAGAATATACGGGTGCCCAATTATGTATAATAGTACAAACATATTATATAGCAAATTCCTCAGATTATTCTGAAAAGTTTACCTAAGTGCTCTTCGAAGTATATTCATATTTTTTTAATTGTCTTCAGAGGGCAGAGTGGAGGTGTCCAGAGAGAACAAGTACCTCAGCACCATGGCACCAGGAAAGGTGTTCGGAGAGCTGGCCATCCTATACAATTGTAAGCGGACGGCCACCATCAAGGCAGCTACTGATTGCCGACTGTGGGCCATCGAGCGCCAATGCTTCCAGACCATTATGATGAGAACTGGACTCATTCGTCAAGCAGAATACACTGATTTCCTGAAAAGGTAAGCTCCTTAAAAATGTAATGATGTAAAAATAAGCATGATTTACTTCATAAACACACTCTGATAGATACATGAAATGTTACTTTCGTGACAGCCAACAGTAAATAATTCCAAGAACGATTTCTGTCATCTCGACACGCGTATCAGTGATCTACTGACGCTAGGAATTAAAAGCGTAAATAGTTTTCTTTTACTTTATACGGTATACTTCTATGTACATTTTAAAACAGCTTGGATTTAAAGAAGAACACGTTTTTTTCATCCTACTTTCCAAATATTAACGCAGAATAATTAATGTTTACGCCGTGATATAAAATGTGAATATTAAATTTTTAATACAGATTTCTATCTTAAGTTGTAGGCTGAGAAGGTGAAAGCCCTTCCGAAAGTAGTTTACCGGAAATGTATCTAACAAGCATCTATTAAGATCAGGATATGTTTATAGTTCGATTTGAAAACTATTTATCTAAATCTTAATCATTTTCTCTTTTATTTTCGTTCTTATAGTGGAATTTATACGAAAACATTTTAATCATCATTTCCTTCGTTGAGCTTTATTTAGAGTAGTTATTTTGGCGTTTCTACCATTCCCTTTTTAATGAGAGGTTGTTTACATTCGTGAGGCCAGTAACCTCAGTAGTGACTTTGGAACAATAATATGTTTCTGTGTTAATTGATAAAACATGGGTTTTGATCTATTTAAGAACATTGTTTTGAATTACTAGCGTGTTGTTTAGAAACATATTTTATTTCGAACTTCCTTTTCTGGCATGACGAGCAGATTCGACATACCTACGCCTTTTGTAACTGTATTATTTGTTATAGAATTAACAGTTAAAACAGCTGCGCATTGTCCTTCGAACCTAACGTGATAAATTACGCGCATACTTTAGTCCCCTTCTATGTGATATAATATGATGACTTGACGTAACAAATAATTATATTACTATCGTTTTACCAGCCACATAACTGATTCAAGTGGTTACCATAGCAGTTTTGTATGCATTCAAGTGAGCATATCCTTACCAAAGAATAGAGATTGAGACACTCGTATGTACTATATATCATCACGAGCCTCTTGATAGGGGTATTGACCCGAGACATTTATGCAAATGGTACGGCGTGCATGGCCCATTCTTCTGCTTTCATCGGATCAGCTATTTGCATAGTCTTCATTTCTTTCAATATAAGCGGAAATAACTCTGGCATTTCGGTATTCATTTAATGTTAATGATCAAAACAAATCATTTTAATAAAACGTGAAACATGTTCGGTATCTGAGATGAACCTAGTTGAAATTCAACGAATTCGTTTTAAAAATAACTAACGCCGTATTTGGGAGAATAAAGTTAGATTCAACTTAACAACGTTTTCGTTTCAAACTGCTCCAAAGATATGACTAGTGAAACATAATTATCTTAATTACGTTCCCACAAACAGCTAACATCTGCGATTCTATAAATGTGTTTTGTCCGATTGCCTAAATATTAGTATGTACGATGTATCACCATGATACCGTTTTATATAACAATCCAATACATAACGTTACAATTATGAAGCCTATTAAAATGCATGTGCACTTGTAGAAAGTTGACGTTCCTAGGGTGTCGCGTTACGGAATGCCCAGCAGTTCTCTGAAACCTTAATAGCGTTTGCGTTACATTATGATGCGTGGCCATCCTTTTGTGATTAATACCTTCATCTTCTCTATAACTCGAGTATGAAAGGAGATATTATGATATTAATTTCATTAAATACCCAGTTCAGTCAAAAGCTTTTGAGTGTACGTATGAGCTAAGATTTCTGTTGTATTCGTTATTTTGTTATCAATAAGATAGGTCAACTAGCTTCCGTCTAAAGCAGCGCCTTGGTAGTTGGTACACGGGTTTTTGTTGGTAGAAATCCGACATAACCCGCGGTTCCTTCCTCGGGTGCCGTGGTTAGTTATGCAAGCTTTCTCCAATTGAAAAATAAAAGGCCAATAGAGCATAATGGTAAAGAATATTGACTACCAATATTATAATAGCTTCATCAGTATAATTATTAATACATTTCTTTAACCAATTTGTTCGTGACTATCCGTGTTTTATTGCACGCGAAAATTGAATTGTCACGGTTAATATAATTTACCTAGTTGTGAATTTTGTTCAATTTTCTGCTACATTTTATGAATGAAAATCTATGATAATTTAAATAAGTTCAATAAATTGTGAATTTCGAAGATAGGGATTTAATAACTGTATTCGAAGATAGCAAATATTCCCACAAGATAAGCTCGCGGAAGCCAATATCTATCGCAATGGATTTTATACAAAAAACGCTAAGAAATCTGCAGTATCTCAAGCATCTTAAGCAGTGGCTTTCCCCAACATATAAACAGGCCAATGCAATTGAAAGTAAACTGTTTGTATTCATGTGAGCGATCGGACTCGATTCCGAGTTTTTGTAAGATATTATAGCAACTTAAAACAAAGGCATTGTTGAAACTTGTCGCAGTCGGTTGCCCAAGCCTCGTGCGATAATTTGCGAAATACTTGTCACGTTTGAGAGTCATGACATTTGGATCGGCTGGCCTTTCACTGACCGTACTGTTCAATATACCTGGATACATTGATTACAAATGTGTATCATTTACTAATACGTTATTATTTGTATTGATTGACTGCCTCCTTGGTAAAATGGTTAACGCGTAAAACCGCGTCCAAGGTTCGTTGTCCAGTGGAGACGAAGAAACAAAAATGTCTTGGTCTGGCAGGTCACAGAAGTCTGATCACCTATTTGCCCTTAAAGAAACGCGATCAGTGAAACAGATGTATGAATAATGTATCGTAGGACACGAGACTTCACGCATATTATTGGTATGGATCCTTCATTATGAGTCACAGTTTAAGGATACTTACCTTTATAATAATTCAGAATACAGACCTAAATTCAAACGTTATAAATATTTCAATGTTGAATTGTAATCGTCTTTACATTATTGTTTATGTTTACCGATTAGTCATTATTCAAGCGGAAGAATACATTTTCAAGAATTAGCATACTCTTGAGCATCAAATGTAGTCAGTCATTTGATTGTAATAGGCGGATATTTTTATTATGATGGCAAATTAAATGAAGTTTTTGCAATATAAAATTATATTTATATTTTATTATTATATTTTAAAGTTAAGCAAATTATAATTTTCCGCATTGAGGTCGACGTGATTAATGCTGGAATTTTAATAGGATGGTATTTCAATTAATAAGTTACTGATATTGAAGTTAACAGACTACAATGTTGTATTGTACTTATGCATGAGCAAATTATATTATAATCTTCATCATACACGGATATTAGAGTCTATACGATGTGTAGTCATATCATTATGAAGGAAGAGGTTATTGATTTATTAATATAATAATTTTTCCCCTTATAAATATAAATTTATAAAGAATAGAAAAAATTCGATCACGAGGC
>CAJQZN010010356.1:0-12744 GCA_907164685.1 Colias eurytheme | reverse complement strand
GATAAGTTGAAATCTTACGACATAAAGAAAAAGACTAACGAAAAAAAATTTTATACACAATACAATTTATTACAAAGATGACAGTCTTGAAGGCATAATATAAATTTATTTATTTAATTTGTGCAATGAAGACACCAAGGTTAAATTTGTTTCCTTCCTGTATTATTTTAACTGAATGTTTTATAATATATTACAATTTATAAGTATAACGCCTCAGACATTTTTTATAAATACCATTTCGTAAGCATGCGCTTTAATAAAATTAAAAGTAATTAAGTAAACAAGCACAGGTCAACCATAACTAATTATCATGTAACATCACTTGCAGATATCGGAATCAGACGAAACTGAGATTATTAATATTGTCATTGACCTCACATTGGATCTTGAAATAACTAGTGCGTATTGTGAAGGTTGTTTAAAAATAAAATGGTCCACGAGAATTCTGGATCCATTGTAAACGTCTAGCGAAAGAAAGTTTGTGAAGAATATCTTTAATGATTCTATTTTAAACTTTTAGGAAACAAGAACAAATAAATAATGAATGTAAAACGCTTAGAGACAAGGTTCATATTTAATAAATGTTAATAGGGGTAAGACATAAATATTCATGGAGTCCAGCTCTCAATGACGAGAGGTTGCTCAGTGTGTCAGATACGACTTACGCTTCAAGCATGACAGGGTTATAATATCCTACTTAATTTGTTAGCTTCTCGTTTTCACGTTATTGCTACGTCAGCTTTCACATTCAGAAATTAATTGAATTCACATTCATAAAAGATATTCTATAGAGAATCATAACAAGAGTATATATTATTAACATTATCAGTAGTTATGCAGTAAAGGGTGTCACTGGTCGATAAAAATGTTCCAATTTACTTTATTATCGAAAGACGAGGGCAATGAAAGGCCAGATAGCGTTCAACCTTAAAACCTGCATAGCAATCAGAGGGTATAAATCATCTTTATTTTATACAAACAAGCGCTTATTTACATTAAGATCTGTTTGTAAGGAGAGAGCAAAAGTATCTACTACATGCACTCTAAAATAATTTCTGGCACTGAGAGACCGGTCGCTACGGTGCTGGACGCTAACAAAGCCGTAATAAAGTTGAATATCACGTGCGCTCTTTGATCGCTCGAAACTAAATGTCGTAAGTCTCAATTCTTATTTAGTTTATAACTAAAGTAATAAATAATAATTGATCTAGAGAAAAAATATCTTGGGATTGGATAGTAAACTATATTTTCTTACTGTTAACATTTATTTTAGACATAAAGTCCAAGTAAATCTTTAAAAAAATGTAATAATCCTTAAAAAAGGCATAATTTTTGCATTGCATAATAAAAAATGAATCGAGCGAAAATGTTACAATTACGTAACTGTCTTGTACATGGAAAGAAAAAGACCCAATAAATCATATAGGTACTAAAGTTCCATTTTGATTGTATGTGTGACTGTTTCAGAATATTAATGCAAATTCACATAAAATTTAGGGAGCCTTCAGCAAAAAATGCACACAAATGGCCTAGTAGCGGATGTACTATTTAGGATTGGATTTCGGAATAGGAAGGGAAGGCAGCGTTACAATTTTTGATTTGGAAAATGAGCATTTCTTTAAAAATAAATTAATGAAATATAAGTTAAGTTTCGGTTACAAGCTCGTCTCCGTAAGATATTTTCCTGCCAAGATTTAATTTCTATTTTTTGACAAAAACTTTAGGAGAAAGAACGAATAAATACTACGAAGTATCAAAATAATGGAATTTTATCTTAAATAATTTTTTAGCACCAACCTGGTAGAAAATGTCACATCAAATGAAAGAAAAACGAAAGCTTTGTAAAAAAAGATGGGACTTTAAAAGAACCCAGCAAATACATACTATTCATTCCTTTGTTGTATTGAATGTTTTATAGGTGCATAGGCTCTTTACTTCCTGTACCTTTTTTTAATCTTTTCTATTGGCATAAAGTAAGACACACCTTCTGTAAGGTGGATTACGTATCCGTGTGCCGAATCATTTTTTACATGCGTTAGTAGTTCATCAGGCAAATTATTTGTACCTACTCAGCGACATGTATACGTATAAAAATAATAAAATATATTTAAAATAGTTTAAATGTCTTCATAATTCAGCTTGCAGATTCGAAAAAAAAAGGTAATGCAAGAGATTTCCGTCCAAAACTTCTATAAAGACTAATTTACTTGTAGGTGTTATATCATCTACGAGTCAGTAGGCAGCTGACGCAAGAGGCTACGGATATTGAACATAAAATTCAGCGGAATTACGTTAAACAAAATTTTATTACATTGACGAAAATTATATCCATTTAGATTCGATTTTCCGTTGCTCATATGCCAAATACATAAAGCAAGAACTTATTTACTAATTTATCCTCATTATCACTATTTTTTCCACTTGGTAATTTTAGGGATATTCAGTTGATAATGAAATGTGTAACCTGTAATACTTGTAACCTTATGTAATGTGTAATACTTGTAACAGCAAGGGTTCGTTGCATCGAAATATGTAAGTTTAGGGTTTAAAAATATAAAAAATAAAAGGTTGTCTTGTTTATACGATTATGTAGGTACTTGTAATTAACTTGATAATGTAGGTACTTATATCCTTTTTTATCCAAGGAATAAGCAGTTTGTTTATCAAAAGTTTAGTAACATTTTATCCTGGAGAATTACAAATCCTTACCGATTATACTTAGTGTAATAATGACAATACTCATAGTATTTAGCACGAACAAACTTAGTATTGCTTTCAAGAAAATTCTTTCACTAATCAAATAAATGGCGATAAAGTGTGGTGAGCAATGTTGATAAATGTAGATAGTAGTATAAAGTAGCTTCATAGTAGCTTAATACAAATATGCTTGATATTGACAGATGTCATCGTTGCATTCCAACTTGAATTCGAGTTGTGCCAATGTTTACAAATACGAACTGTTTTCTTTGATTTCCATTGGATGTCGAGTGTTTGTATTAACACACACGTCGTTTTAAATTGGCCCTTACTTGACATAGTAGAAGCTATGGCTAAATAATTTTAACTATATTAGATACTAGCGGTCCGCCCCGGCTTCGCCCGTGGTACATGTTTACGTTTTCTCTACATAAGAACCATCCTCGTACTTCAAGGAATATAATAAAAAAAGAATTATCGAAATCGGTTCAGCCGTTCTCGAGTTATGCGCTTACCAACACATTTTGCGATTCATTTTTATATATAAGATTTATTATTTTAATTATATATATGTATTTGAATTATGGTCTAAATGTTAACGGTCTTAAATAGTTCGTCCGATTTCTCCTATTACATATAATATGTCTGTGGAAATTTCAATACAATGCTTGCGGTAGATAGTAATATCGCCTTCAAAGCTCTATACCGTTGCTTGGTAATGTTCAGTTGCTACGATCAAAGGTGTTGTTTAAATAATGAAAACTGAATTTATACATATATTAATTGAAACAAACTGATAACTAAGTAGTAAGAATTTACTTACATTATTTAACATACGCCTTTTGGGCCGGTAACAACTGCTGTTATTAACACAAGAAAAGAGGAGAATCTTGACAGAGTGGTAGGTAGTGGAGTAGTGGAAATAGCAGTGTATCTTATCAGAGAACAACTTGTTATGCACTGCCTCATTATGTTAAGAATGTCCTGCATATCATTTTTTATTCTTATTCCCCTGATTCATAAAGTACCCTATCCTAAAGTCATTACTAGATAATATTGTTTTCCATACGGAACATTTCGAACAGATACATTCTCTGCGGGAAACCTGTGGTGTTGCACCAAATGTCACCTCATAGAAAGCGCCTTTAGTTTTCTTATAAACCGGTCCCACTTCTAATCTAGGTACATCGTTCGACAAGTCTAGCCTATATTGCACTAATTGCTTGCCTTATCACAGTAATAGTGTGTGATTTCTTCAATTATTTAGTTGGGGTACATTGTAAATAGTAAATACCTCGGTCATGTTAATTATTATGTATGAGCTGTTGAAAGTAACTATCAAGTTTCCTGATTGCCTTACTTTGTAGAATCTTGATTTAATATATCTCTATTGCATAAGATTTTTTTCATAGTTAGCTCTGTGTACGTGACACAGAGCTAAGCATATTGAGTAATTTCAAATATTTCAGTCTATTTTTGTTTTAACAGTATTCACTGTCTGGACACAAAGTCAACAACCCGTGGAATATTTTAATAACAAATGTCCCCAAATAAAACGAGTCATCGGTGTCGAATGTAATAATTACCTATACTAAAGAAAATTTAAACTTTTATTTATTTTATTTATTTATTTATTTATAGATGCACCAACAGTAACTCAATTTGTAACATTATATAAGTAATCGTACATAAAGTCTTAATCTAAATTGGCTACTAATTACAGGTACATACAGCATTACTTGAGAATTGGATTGAATTAAGTATCTAATTTAAATAATTATACACAGAAAAAAAAAAATGTCAGATATAGAGCAATGTGAAAACAATATTGTCAAAAATAATTATAGGAATTCAATTACATTTTTACAGGAATTCAATAACAGTGTCCATAGAGATAATTTTGATAATTTTGTTCTTGAAGGACCAAAATGAGTCGTGAAAGATGTCAACATCATTATTTATATTAATCTTATTGAAAGCACGCATTAGTCTGTTCATGGGGCTATACTTCTTTAAGTTTGTACGAGACGAAGAGGCAGAAAAGGTATTAACTATCGCATAACGTGGGATTGAACGGGGAACAGTTAAATTAATATAAGTTAAAAGATTGGTGTTTAGATTGCCATTTACGATTTTATGCAAAGTATAAAGATCCAAAAGGTGACGACGATTTTCCAAAGAAATAAGTTTGAAATGCTCTAACCTATCATTGTATGGGGCCCTATAGTTGATGTGAGCATCCTTAAAAGCTAAAAATTTTGTGAATGCCTTTTGTACTTTTTCTATTCGTGCAATGTGTCGTTGATAGTGAGGGTTCCATATTGCACTAGCATATTCCAGCACACTGCGGACGAGAGAATTGAATAAAATAACCAAAGGCGCAGTTCTGTGAAAATCCTTAGTATTCCTTTTGATAAAACCCAACATACGCCATGCTTTTGAAATAATATCCTCAAAGTGATGTGAGAAAGTAAGTTTAGAGTCAAAGTATACACCCAAATCGCGAGCAACAGATACTTCCTTGATAAGTTCCATGTTAATGTAATAATCTGAATTCAATTTTTTAATTTTTCTAGAGAATTTAATATGTAAACACTTGTCAACATTAATTTCCATCCTATTATCAATACACCATTTATGAACAGCATTTATGTCTTGTTGAAGTAAAAATGCATCTGCTAAACTATTTACCGTCCTGTACAATTTTAAATCATCTGCAAAAATTGCACATTGACTATATTTTACACAGTCTGAAATATCATTAATAAAAATCAAGAAAAGGGCCGGGCCTAGATGCGAGCCCTGAGGGACACCAGAAGTTGCAACAAATTCATGGGACGTATAACCCCCCACGGTAACTCTTTGTATTCTATTGTGAAGATAAGAACGAAACCAATCCAAAAGACGAAAGAAAGAACTTAAAGGAAATAATTGAATTCAGTTCTTGTTGACTGTTGGCAAGGTATAAATTGATCCGTGATCGTGTTATTTTTGATTTTAGTAAACTACAACAATTTATAAATCTACTGTGTCTATTACAATTGAAATATGAATTAATAATATTTTTAAACCGACATGAGTATTCTAGTGTAGAGGTCAAATAGCGGTCGTTTTGGTCAAGTGCGTTGATTCTGCTTCAGACAATGCCAAGCAACATCACATCATTGTAAATCGTACTATTAAGGTCATGAAGAAGGATCCACGGAAATATAGTTATTCAATTGATACTATTTAGAATCAATTGTGTAGGCAATTTATAACGCAAATTTGGCCTGGGTAATGTATTCTTCGCTAAAGCGTTGAAAATAAAATAACTTCAGTACATTTCAATAATAAATCTATAAATACACTCTTTACCTATTCGGCCTAAGCATTTCAAAGATAGCGATATTATTCGACAAGTACAGAACTAATGCGGCGATTACACCTAACGAGTACAGTGGCGAGTCAGTGTCCTCGGCCGAGTGCTCGGTTGGTATAAACACTTCAACGAGTGCTCGGCCGAGTACTCGGCCGAGAAGAGCGGCGAGACAGTCACTAGAATCCCAATTTGTTTACTCGGCCGAGTACCCACTCGCTATCCCGCTCGGCAGGTATAAACACGCACTCGTCGCGTCACTCGGCCACTCGCCACTCGTTCGTTTCGTCATTGTATTTTTTCAAAGAATTATTATTTTTATTTATTATTTCTAATAAATCCCGCAATTCGTTAATAATATCTGATAACAGCCGATTTAAAACCCGTTTAAATTCTTTTTTTTTTTCGATCCATTGCAGACGTCCGCGTCGTGATCAAAACTGAACTGACTCGCCACTAGTGAAATACGTGTAAACACCCACTCGGTTCGGCAACTGTCTCGGCCGAGAGCGTATTTACTGACTCGCCACTGTACTCGTTAGGTGTAATCAGCGCATAACAATTAACTTATATTCTAATATAATTGTTTAAAAACATGTTAATCAACTGCGTGACTGCACTGCGCGTGTTTTAACGGTGATACCTTTTTGGACATTTAGCAGGTCAAAGTCAAGGTCATATTATCATAAATAATTTTTTTTCGCGTCTGTCGTTAATTCCACCTAAACTCATAGATTAGATTTAATATATGAGTACATCTAATCTGATATTAAAATATTAGTATTGTAACTAGTAACTACGTAACATGTTTTTGTAAAAATACGTTATCTATAAAAATGATGTGCTTTCTTTTAAACTTTTTTTATCTTTGACAATCAATTATATAATGTTATAAAAATTTCATAATATTCATCTTTTTTCATCATAACCTCACAAAATTAGTCACAAGTGTGTCATTTCAGACAATTTTATACTTAATTTTTCACGCTTTTCGCTATCCTGGTGGTGGATAGCAAATCAAGCATTTCTCAATCTACAGGGAATCAAAGCAAATGACAAATCATATTTCAAAAACATGTTTTTAAAAACAAAAGAGTTAATGTGTAAGTAAGCGTTGTTTAAACAGCCTGCCTTTACCCATAAACTCATGTAACATTGAATATTTGGCAGTTTATCAAACTTGTAACGTTAGCGTTAGTCTATGGCATGAAATGAGCCGTAAAGTCGTTTGTAAAATTTTCAGTTACAAAGACGCACTAAAATAGTTCACAGACGCATCTAGACATAACTAGTGGCTCATACACGGTTTATAAATAATTGTAGCCCACGTGTTTGGCACCAACTTACCCTTTCTTAGTGCAAAACGCCGATTTGTCATTGTGACAAAATAACTTACGTAATGTACACGTAGCATTAGCTCAAACAATACATAATAAAATATAATATCACCTTCGTAGCACAACTAGCACGGACCAACGTTCATCACATGGTAATCACACGCTGCGTATCTAATATGTATTATAAATCAGAAGAGTTTGTTTGTTTTTTCTTTGTTTGAACGCGATAATCTCAGGATCTACTAGTCCGATTTGAAAAATTCTTTCGGTGTTAGATAGCCCATTTATCGAGGAAGGTTATAGGCTATAATATATTATCATTTATCATCATCCTAAGACCACCAAATTATATTTATTCAAACAGATATTTAGGAAGTACTAAGATATTTCATTGGTCATCATGAGAAGCAAAAAGTTATCAAGATATATTTCAGTATCTGTATTGCTGTTACCCGTGAGATAAAAATATAAAATGTATAGGAAGTGATTAATTTTTATTAATCATAGGTATAATATTATCTTATATCTATTTAATTTAATCATGTTTGCAGTTTTGCTAAAACAGGTCCAAGGTGAAAAAATTTAAGTAATGAGAAATGTATTGGCTTTTTAATATTATTTGAATAAAAAAAAAGTGTAACGATATTAAAGTTGAATTTAAAGACCTCCTCAATAACACAATAAGATTTAAATTAAATTGATTTGTTTGCTGCTTTAAAAAATAATAAAACGAAGGTGCCTTTGAAAGACGTAAATATCGTGTTCTTCATTGCCAAATGTAATCCAGTAAGATACAAGAATCTTATATGTCTAAATAACAAGAAATTCACTGATATAGGTATCAACTTTATAACTAGATATAATATTATGGCATATTATATTATATTCTGTGATTATGGTCAAATGGGACACGGTGATCTTGTTCAATAATTTTGCAAGATATGTAAATTATTATCGACGAAATTACGACGCTTAAATAGGTAAATATGTATATACAGGGTGTCCCACTATTGGTATACTAAGCGCGAAGGAACTTGTAGTTTTGCATACACTGATCACGTAAAAAATACTTTAAAAAAAAATTACGTCCAAAATTTTTTGCTAAATTTTTCCTGAAAAATCCATGTTTTCTTCTCTAGCTTCGCGTAGCCGGCATATACCGCTTCTCTAATATGAGCATTTTATCTATGAAAACATAATCTTAAACGATAGCTCACGTGGTGGTGGCAAAGTTGGGCGGCTCGCTTGTTATGGGTGTACACATAGAGTTTTAAGAATTCATCTATTTGAAAAAAAAATGCGTCTGGAATTTTTTAATTATTTTTTACGTACTCAGCGTATGCAAAACTATAACCTCCTTTGAGCTTAGTATACCAACAGTGGGACACCCTGTATAGAACTAAGATATTTCTGATCAACACAGTCCTCTTAAATAATATATTCTATAAATCAATACTGTAATGATTGCATAAATTATTACCCACTTGATTGTGCCCATTTAGTAAACAAGGTTCATTCGAAAATTTCTGGAACGATTGAATAATTCGCTTTGAATTAAACTTATGACAAATTGAATAAAGAAAAAAAATCTCTCTTCTCGTTTTAGTTGATTAAAATTTAAAAGAAATAGGTACCCAATGAAATATTTTCTGCAAATAATATGTACAATTCTTTTATTATATTGACAACTAGCGGTCCGCCCCGGCTTCGCCCGTGGTACATGTTTACGTTTTCTCTACATAAAAACCATCCTCGTACTTCAAGAAATATAATAAAAAAAGAATTATCGAAATCGGTCCACCGGTTCTCGAGTTATGCGCTTACCAACACATTTTGCGATTCATTTTTATATATAAGAAGAAGATTAGAGTCAATTTAATTGACTTTTCAATTAAAAGAACTTAAAGTAAGTGTTGTTTTTGTTTATTTATTTTTTGAGCAGGTACCTTTATCACAATAGAATTATATAAACGTTTAACTAATGACTTCATTAGAAGAAGACAAACAAAACATTAATATCGCTTATTCAATTATTATCATGCTAGGAATTTAATTACAATTTTGCCAATATAATCCAAAGAAATTCCCTTATCATGGTTCAATGACCGCTTATCAACCTCTTGAATGAGCGTTTTCTAATGCCTGGTATAACAATGGATTTATATTATCTCAAAGAAGAAAATAGGAGAATAATAACGATATATTTCTCCCTTCATTAAATAACCATTAATTAATTACATTGTTGTTTATCAAAATATCAAGTTACATTCAATTACAGATAGGTAGGCATATTGATATAATTTATTTGGGTACTTTTTGATAAAAACGTGTTAGGGTCAGCTCACACCGAGACGCGACGCGGCGCGACGCTGCGCGCACATTTTTCATAGAGCGACTCAGAATATACTTTATTCACTACACGAAAAGATACACATTGCTACGCCGCGAGGCACCTCGAGGCGCAGCGCTGCGTGGTGCAACGTAATCTGAATTCTCACAATGTAATGTGTATCTTTTCGTGTAGTGAATAAAGTATATTCTGAGTCGCTCTATGAAAAAAGTGCGCGCAGCGTCGCGCCGCGTCGCGTCTCGGTGTGAGCTGACCCTTACTAATTTTTAATTATGTTTTATCAGTATTCTACAATCGTGTTTGGTTTTATATATAATAGTCTTACTAAATAAATGTATATTTATGAAACTTAAATGACTGAAATAAATCGTACCTAATACGAAACTCATGAGTTTGTTTGAACGCCCTAATCCCAGGAACAACTAGGCAGAGCTCAAAAATTCATTCACTCTTAGATATTATGTCCGTGATAAGTGTAAGTTTTTAAGAATGTATGGATGTTTGATACATACATTCTTAAAAACTTACCCAAAATGTCGGTAAAACTGATTTGATAATCCGTTTAAGTATTATGAATTAATATTTCATGTCCTTTTTAAGGTTAGCAGAGTTCATTACCCGATACGAACCAATGAATAATTAAATAAAATTTTAAGTATGTTTACGCATATTTGAAAGCTAACACGTTTGGGCTGACTACCACATTCGAAAGCAAATATTAAAATCCATAATTAATGTTAGATGGCGATGTCATTCAACTATGATTTGTTTTTTACTAATTGCAATTCAAACAGCTAGGAAATTAGAGGGAAAATCTATAAATTGTACGTAGGAGTAAAATAAATCTGTTTTTTAAATATTTCAATGGTATGGTACTTCTTAGTATTTATTTGTAATATGTACCTATATGGACAATATGTATAGTAAATAAATGTTTGTTACAATTTATAATAAGAAATGTATAATGTGTACAATATGATATAGCTACTAGAAAAATTGTCTTCAAGCTCAATTAGGTGTCAGTTAATTATTTCTATATTAGATATAACCAATAACAATATATTATTGGGTATATTTATGTTCTGTATATATTCTTTTGTTTTCTTGTGCTTTAACGTTCCATCATAAACACAGTGGAAAGCCTATCCAATTAGAAAACAAAATATGGCATACATGTGTAAGTGAGTATATTGGAAATATTTGCTGTTTGCTTTCGCTCTATGACTCTTCAGAGAAATACGTTTTGTATGTTTGCTGCGAATTACATAAAGTTTACACGTGACTTTAGAAATTCAATTTTATGTAAACACGTCTTATCATGAAAACAAGTCAATAATAAACACTCTTATCGCCGAGGTATTTGTGTGCATCTTGACCCGATCTATAATAAATCATAGTGCTCTATAATCTACCATAATTAGCTACATTACTAATTTCTTCGACCATGGAATAATGCGGAAAATATTTTATGTAACCTCCTAAGTTGTAAATATTGTGAGTTTTGTTTATTTACGTATTGATAAAATAGACTTTGTGTGAAACGTTATTACAAAGGTTAAGTACTGTCACAGAATAATAACTAGTAGCTAGCTACTGTATAATAAACTACGTAGAAAGTGTTAATATACTGCAATACATCTTTTATTCAAATCGGTCAATAAAATAGGAATATAATTTATGGCTCTAGTCAAAAGCCTTTCACGCAACTCACGAAGTAACCTGTAAAATATTTACCATTTGAATGTCAATCTTCTGTAATGGTGTTGTACTTTAATTTGATCTGTGGTGCGAGCTTGATCTTATTTGGAAAAATACATGTGCGAGAAAGTGCCTATTCAAAAATATTTTTATTGGTAACAAAATATTGTAAGTACCTGAAATAAAATTTACTCATGTAAGGGTAATGTAGTAATCCTTACGAAACCTATGGCTCGACGTTTTTTGTTCGGACAATGGAGTTATGGGTATTCATAGTTACAATTAAGTAAATTCACATTGGTACATACTCTCAACTCTAAAGTCATATATTATGTATAATACTAAGTTTTATAGTGTTTTCTTCTAGTTCTTAAATGAATCACGATTCCGTACTTTGATCAAAGTGGAAAGTACCGGAGTTATCCCTTTGAGACATGCCGACTTTGATATATTTTATTTCTATGATGTTCATTGCCTTCAGTTAAGCCCACTCCATTTAAATATCTAAATCGATATTATTTTATCGAACATTATCGGGATCGTCCTATCTCAATTTGTAATGACATTTTTATTACTGATCCTTTGAAAGCTTGAAACATGCTTGAAACTGATATAAGTTAATAGCGTCATCCCTAAATGGAGGATTAGGATGCGAAATAAATTATAATACAATCGAGATTAGGAGACATGTCTCTTATGACATGTCTTTAGCTAGTAGGTTAAGTCTTGTCTTAGCAGTAATTATATTTTTGTTATGCGAGATAATAAACGCACATACGATTCTCAGGTGCTATACTTGAATTCCTCTGTAGACTAATGGGATCAAGAGATTGACAAGGAACAAATCTACTTCTTAGGGCCTCGTTCACCATCTCCAAGTAAAGCGTTGATTAGTTACTTCTTAATTAACGTTAATCAGCAAGTAAAGGTTACGAGTATCTTTTGTCAATTTCACAAACGAAAAATAAGCTCCGAGTAACAACTTACTGGTTAAATGAGTAACGGAACAAATCGTACATCACATTCGTTCAATATTACCTCAATGTCACTCGTCAAACGTCATTGCACTATTGCAGCTGTCATTTATGCATTGTTATTTGTTAATTTGTTAATTATTGTTGTGGATTGTCTGTAGGGTTGGAAATACGCATTTGATTTTAATTTGTTAAATTATTATATTAAGTACTTACCTATTTAATTATCATGGATAAAGTTAAAAGAGATAGAAGTGCAAATTTTTCTTTGAGGGATGGGAGAGATTAATATGATTTGATAGGTAATCTATAAGTAAAATCACTTCAATA
>CAJQZN010010355.1:0-10915 GCA_907164685.1 Colias eurytheme | reverse complement strand
TGTCTACTTGGGGTGCTAAACTTTAGATCCTTAGGTGCAGATTATTAATAAATAAATTGAAATGTTGATTGGGCAAAAATTGTAAATACCTACGTACTACAACTTACTGCGATTAAGGGCCGATTTCTCAATGCTTGGATAAAACTTATTCGTCCAATAAACACGATAACATTAATATGTCACGTAAACTGTCAAATACGGGCAATTAGAATACGTTTTTAAAATGGTAGTTTTATACATTATTCGACGAATAAATTTTAATCAAGGATTGAAAAATTAGCTCTAATTCAAGTAATAGTACTTAATTAATAGGTTAAATGAGATAATCATAAAAAGCGCAATAAATATTTAACTTAATAAATTATAATTAAAACATAGACAACAAACATGCAATGGACCATTAACTAAAATAAGAACATCCTTTTCAGCTATACACTAACAATAAATAAAGTAGATCGCATAAATAAACCAATTCAATCCCGCAGAACTCGGAACGGGAGTTTCAAAACAATTGTTTTAGGTTCATCTCTTTGTCGGTTCAAATGAACGGAACTAGCGTGATTTGTGACGCATTCGATTACATGTGATACAATTGTGCTTTTCCTATCACTGAACAGAAACAATGGTGAAATTTTATCACGCGCCATTAGGATTTGAACGAAATAAATGGATTAGAATATAATTGTGTACGTGTATACCTTTGATTATTATATTTGTTAACTTTATGTTTATTATTGTACTTTCAATGTAATTTAATTGTACCACCAAGCGTGGAACATCTGTTTTATTTTGATTAGTAACAGCGTTCGACAACGACAGATCAAAATTACAACTAATAATAAATCTTTGTTTTCATCAAGAACAGATTTAATACGGGAACTTCAAATTTTACATGAAAAATAAATAATTATGCAATATGCATTTCAACTACATTTTAAAGAGTAACTGTATAACTCGCAAAGACATAAAACTGCAGACATAATTTAACGGTAAATTTAATTTTAATCGACAGTATAATGTATTCATTAAACACTGTAGTACCTTTTAAGTGAAGGCGAACCCTTGCCGGGCCATAATTTTATTAACTCAGCAAAGTGCAACGTTCTTAACAAAATGCTTAATATCGTGAAATGTTAATGTAAATTAAATTTGAAGTAGGTATAAAATCTATTCTTATTCAATAAGCTTTGCAATTTGAACACGAAATTAATTTTGAATGAATCTTTGGAGTAAAATCTTGAAAATGTATTTTTAGTTTTTACTAAATGCATGAATTTTCTTCATAAATACCTGCTTATATTTCTATCGTCGCATATTTCAGTCAACATCTCCTCCAAATCCGTCGAAAGTGTATTTAATAACTGAAACAAATAAGAATTATTATTATTTATATGGTGTGATATAGAAAGATATAATGATTTGCAATTCAGTTGATGATATTTTGTAAACTGTACTCGAGACAATGTAGCTCTATAAAGCATGTATCTATATTAAGTAATTTTAACCCTTGCATGATGACGGGATGAATCATGAAAACTAATCTTTACATAATTCCATAAATGACTACAATCTGTAGTTATTCAAACGTCATCACATTCCTATAATCGTTCATTATGAGTGAATAGTGCTTGCTCTGGATACATGAAGGCTCATCTACCAATATCGGTAATAAAAGAAATATCTCTCTTGCAAACTACACATCTATCCATCCACTATGATACCAATATTGGAAATGATAGTTTGAAATGTCGCGTTAATTCCTATATTATTGAAGCGGTCTGCGTTCTTCGATTTCTATTCACCCCTGGGCACATATGGGAAAACGTACGGAAATGAGTTAAGCCGTGTTCACCGCAGATTCAGGTTTAGCTATTTGATGTTCTAACATACTGCAGTTAAGTACAGAGAGCCACCATAGTAATAGCGACTTGGTAATGTGTATGAAGAAGTTCCAGATTTAAGTCTACCCTCTGTATAAACAATAGAACCGTTATATCCCAAGTTAGTCAATCAGTATTGTACGTTGAAACCATATAATACAATACAATTTAGGACCTAACTAGTTTGTGATGAGCAGTTGAATAAATTCATGTTTCAGGTATTAAAAAGAGACTCAAGGACAATTGTGTAGGTAATTATGGTAGGTAGTAAAACAATTGACTTATCTCTTTACGAAAATAAACAGTTGCTACACTCACGAACGTTTGTTTCCTTAATAAAACCTTCCCCATCCCACGTTCTCTACACCCGTGTGTACATTCAGTTAGTTATTTGCCTAGTTCGCAGACGGGGTGGTAGCATAAAAAGTTTCTCAAATAAAAATCTCTCGTCAAACCGCTCGACGCCCCACGTGTTATGCTGACTCCGAGTTTTATTGCGGCACCTCCCTCACTCGGTTATAAAACGACAAATTACCATAATTTCAAGGCTCATGTTGAATGCGTCGAATTTGCATAGTTAATCTTGATTAAGCTAACGCTTTATCTGTAGTGGTTTGGTTAAATCTTTGCCGCGATCTAATGGTTGGAAAATATTGTAAAGTTATCGGAGGTAAATCAAAGCGGAAAACTCATGAATAACAAAATAAGTGATCAATCATATTATAGCACAAAACAATCAAGTTGTTTTCCAAAAAGTCAATTTGTAGTGTTTCGTACTTTCGTAACATTCGGAAAAAGAAACCTAGCAAGAAGTCAATTAGGGTTTGATATTGACGTATGCCTCATAGAAATTAGGATAGAGTTGAACTGTATGTTAGGAAAATGAATAGAGGCAATATACAATTGAATTATGAGTTAATTAAATAATAAATCTAACTAATCTGACCGAAATTTAGCAATAAATTTTCCTGTAGTTAAAAGTAATTTTTGTTTTCCTTGACAGCCTATAGCCTTACTAAAGAAACCTTTCTATTGATAAAGTTCTTCAACCCGATTCGATGATAGAAAAGTAGGTCAATGACCTGCCCTGTTTGACTCCAGTTGCTATGAAACCAAAAACCAAAACAATTAAGGAACAACCAGGAAATAATTCACAATGTACTTTCATTTCACATAATTATCTCCTTCTTCACATTATCTTTCTAATTTAACTACATACTTATATTTAACATAGGTAATATTATTATAGGTTGCCTGAGCCCTGAACCAAATGAGTTGTATGACATAAGGTATCGCTATTTATTTAACAAGAGACTGTGCATAAAACATAAGAGCGAATCAAGTGCGTGAACAAATCTGATATATTCGTTTATTTTTTGTGTCTAACCATATAATTTACAATTTACATAATATCATACACATGAAAAGTGTCAAAAAATAAACAACTAAAATAAGCATCTCCACTGTTTTCTTATCATTTAATTAAACAACGTTCTATGCTAGACATCGTAGGTGTCGTACACTAGAATTAAATTTACTTTGTCTCACATTATTACTATGGAGTAAACTTTTAAACACTAAATTACGTCTTCATACTGCACTCGAGTATCTCATAAAGCTAACGAGGCAGCTCTAATTGTTTGGAAGTGTCCCGTAATGCCCCGAGCGGGGACGCCGCTCAACTTATTATTTCTTTTCAACATTTAATGTTATGAGATGATATTTCATGTTCGCGGTATAAGCAAAACATGAAGATAGATTGACAAAATTTCAAATTCTGCGAGTTTTTTTCAAAACATGTTTTATTCGGTACGTACAGCTCATAAATATAAAATTATTTCATGAAAATTGTTAAGTCTGTAAAAGTAACGAATGAATCAAATATTTATTTTTCTAATGAGATTAATTCACCTGAGTTTTGATAAAAAGAAATAATTTAGTCAGACAATAATATCGTAATAACTAATAACAATCCCTCTTTGGGGTTTTTCGAGTCATCACTGTCGCATTTCAGTATAAAATAAACCTATATTAACTAAAACAATATAGTATATGTTTCATCTGTCAGGTATTAACATACTATATGCAAATTTTGACATTAAACCGCTCTCCCCCGGGTCTCAGCTCAACACCCCGCGCGTCGCATTATGAATAATGTTTTTCGTTACAGCTGTGAAAATGCGTCGTTTTCATCAAATATCTTTTTCATATTTGCACAATAAATTATTATGTATCTGTATGTATGCCAAAGTCAAAATACAATTCAAATTTGTAGAAATTAATTACAACAAATTCTTTGATACATACATATTCTCTACCGACTACCTCACGTATTTTTATAAAGCACCTACACTCGATAGGTATATTCGAAAATAAGTAATAACAAACATTTCAGAAGTAAAAATATATCCACTATTCGCAAACATTCTGAAAATTTGACAAACAATGAAAATAATATAGAGAAACAACATATTTAATCAAACATACTACAATAGAATGCGTCAATAATATTCAAACAGTCACGATACAAACAATGGTATTACTCGACACAATCATTCCTATGGTGATATATAATTCCCATCAGTAAAGATATCTCATAACAAGCCATTGTGAGATCGATAGAAACGAATGACATTAATCTATTCTTGAGCTCCGCAATGTAATCCGCTAAGAAATTGTTGTCCCAGAAATACGGATATTATTTTAATAAAACTGACTTTTTGTACATTTTACTCGTAAGTTTTACAGAATAATATTAAACGAATCTTTTCAAAAAATAAACCCATTTTTTCAGAAGTTACTTTTTTACGCTTTTTGTCATTTTGAAACCGATTTATTCATACGTGATAATTTTGAAATATTTAAGTATCAATTTTAAGATTTTATATGTACATCTCTCAAGCTAACTTAACACAATAATTTTGCCTTTTAATAAGCTTAATAGGATTAAAAGCAGCTAAACCCTTCAACAAACAGTAATAAACAATACAGCAGTCAAAACAAAATGTTTCAAACATTGTTACAGTATAAATTAAGAAAGTTGTATGAATTGTCTGGTAGAAACTCCACGAACGGAAAACAATGTATTTTTTTCTAATTACGAGGGATTTTCTGAATTTCCCAATAGCATTTGTCTAGATTTTTTATTTCTGCTAGCTCTCTTCATTCGTCTTTGCATATATTCAATATGCATTGTTTTGTCGGCTTCATGTGTATTAATACTATATTACTTAATATTTAAGTCTACTTTTAAGAGTTAAAAGACTGAAAATGAATATTGTAATAATACACAAATTAAAAAAAACGATACATGTCAAGGACACAAACACTTCCTTCTAATCTGATTTCAAAAATAATTGTTTCAAATAATAAGCTAATATAAGTCAATACTTAGGAACTTTCAAAGATTCTCAAGAATCCAATAAAGTTAAAGTTTAAAAGCGTTCCAAGTTTCAAAATGATCATTAAAACTTTGACTTACAGTCGTCGAAATTGTCCATTAAGAACAATTTTCTCGACAAACAAACGGGCGACTATTCTAATTAACAGTGTTGATGATTTTGAGGCTTCGCAGGCCGAGCTGGGGAGTTTTTTACTTTCAAAGACTTTCATGAAAGTCGTTTGATGTTTGCAATCTTTTTTTATTATTTTGCAACGTACAACGGCTCTCTTTATAATGAGAACTCTCTTTATATTGATATACCTACTTACTATAACAATATTTCCTTTGTAACATGAAAACTTGATGAGATATTATGATCAATTAGTGTAAGCATACAATCTATCCGCAACTACCCACTAGGCCACTACAACAATTTTACTGTAGTATTATGAAAAAGCCACAGAAAAGCAGTGCTGTGACACCAGTTTAACAACTAAACAACTTAATAAAGATTTAATTTTATACTTAGGTTAACCCGATATATACGTTTATTTCAGAATTAAAATTTTAAAAACATTTACCAAACTAACAAACAAACTTTCGTTTTGCTCTAAGTATGCAGTAAATATAAATCTTGCAGAACTTACAACACTTAAAAATATGGTATTAATCGAAATAAAAAATATATTCACAGCGCCATAGACCAAATACTTATTCGTAAATTTATTGAAAACTAATCACCACAGGCCAGTCGCCGGCAGTAGACGGTCATAAACAAAGGCGTTCGAACCGCCCGCTCTCGATACGATATTCAATTTCCTTCCCAACCACAAAGCGGCGCCACGCGTTCTTTGCAGTAATAGTTGTTTGTGAAAATTAGTATGAAATAAACATTTACTTGTGAATGGAAACAAGTTTGAAAGATAAGAAAAACATTATCCATTCCTAGTCGCAAAAATGTTTACTCTTACATGAATATTTGCTCATAGAAAATATCAGGCGCTGTTAAATAAAATTGAAGGAGAAAACCCGTTTTTACAATTTAACTTGAAAGTGCAGTTTTATTTGGAAGATCTTTTTTTAAAGCAACATAAAATTGAATCTTATTTTTAAATTAAATAGACGTTTTCATTTTTGAGTATAGGAGTTATCAAAGATTAACTTACCTATACGGCATAACACATTTTTAAAGAACATGAAGTCAATAAAACTCTGAATTAAATAAGCTGTGTATTACTCAACTTAAATAACATGCCTTCATAAATTAGAGCATAAAGTTAACCCTTGTCATTCCATTTTCCAGAATAATCTGTTATCGAGAGTTCATTACAGTGATTTCTAAACGCGTAGGTATGACCACAAACCGGACCATACAAGGCAGGAAATGAGAATGTCAAACGCACTCTCAATTTAAAGCCCTCATTGGACCTTACTAAAGGACTAATATATTCCCTTAATCAGAGTTACATTTTCTTCTTTAGCGTTGTAAAATACCGAAATGGAATACTGTTTTATACTAGGTACCTACTAACTACCTACCTACGTACAATAGAATAAAATATATTACATGCTAAAATCTGTTATTATTCCATGATCATGAATACAACTGAATTTTCAGCTTAGTCCTACCTACTGAAGATAGTTTCAACTTGAATTAATGTTGTTTACAGTTTACACGTATATATTCCAAACTTATAATAATTATTAAGAGACATTCACAAAACACTCAAACAATTAGAAAACACAAAAAATACGAATTAGGTACCAACTTATTTTATTTAATTTATTCAGAAAGTAAGTCAAGCTTTGCTGTTAAACTGATTTTCATTATTCAAAGAAGATTCATTATTATTTTCATTTTCCTCAGATAAGCGTGTTAATAAATAAACACGCAATAGTCTATTTCCCAGATAAATGTAATAGCAAAATAGGCATGACGAAAGATTTTGAAATCCTCTTCCATAATGTGTGTATACGTTTACTATACAAGAAAAACCCTATATTTCGGTAATATACTTAAATTTAACGAAGATTAAAGCCATTTTTCAAAAAATATTTAATATCTGTGCCAAAACAGCTCGCAGGTGTCATGGCGTAGGCGTGACGTCAAACTTTGGTAAATACGTAATTATTTGTACGCATTACGAAGAAAATTAAAAAAATATTTATTTAATATGTGTTACAGAAACGAATTTCAAAGTTTATGAGTGGTGTGCAGTATTGCAGTATGAATCCACATAAAAATAATGCTCAAAAATGTGTTAGTAATTATTTCAACCGAGAAATAATAAGAAATGATTGTATAAAGTTGGTGCGGAGAACCCCGAACCACGTATTCGTGAATTCGCAATTGTATTTCTGTTCTGAGTCGATAAAGCATACGTGAAACAATAGAAAATAAATAAAAATGCGTATTCTCAACATATTCATAACAACAAAACACATCTGACGCGAGTTGTTTACTTAAGCGTGACGTCACGCGTGTTTTAGTCAAAATGGCTAACTGCAGAATTTCAATGTTTTATTTTATTGATAATCTCATTAATCTTAATGGTTTTAAGATTTCTAAGTCACTATATTGAATTTATTTATTGTACATTTTCCCTTAAAAACACTAATACGAACATTTATGGATACTGTCGTCATGCCTATTATGCAACTAAACATTTGAATTACATGTTATTAGCTAGACTTATCCCAGTAATGATATTTATAAAAGTAGTTAGATATTTAGAAATATCACTTAGGTACAAATAAAACGCATTTAATGAAACTTCTGATGTTCTATAATCTATAGCAATCAAAATATAAATTTATAGAACAAAGTTATAGAGTGCATCTGAATGAAATTTGTAAAATATACCTACTTATTATCCCGTCTCAATTTCCTATAAAATTATTTTCAAATTATAATATTATGGCCAATTTTTTAATATCTGGCAACAATTTTACAATTCACAATCTATTTTATATTTCTTAAGGACTAAATAAAACGTAATTTAATAAAAAAATGTATTTGTACCTTCATGTAGGATCCTCCATTCCTTTCCTCGCAGTGCCTTCGTATGTACCGTTGACAAATATTTGACATTTTGCACTCTGAAACCAAAATAAATACGATTACTGCAAGTAACAAAATGTAAGTATATCGTGTGGTTTTATCAAAGTGTTCTTTAATACATCGAATATTGCAAAAGGAACATACATTACCTTTGAACAAGAAGTATTAATAATAATATATCCCTATTTTGTCATTTTTCTAGGTGCTTCCAAACCTAGAATCATTGTCGAATCAAATGCCTACCTACTCACTCACAATAATAAATACCGACTGCAATGGAATCTATAAAATTCCAAGTTTAAATGTTTTGAGGAGAAAGAAAAATAAACAATCTTTGAAGCTTGATTCCATTTTCAAATATTCATCATAATTATAAAACCTATCTCTCAAAATATATTGTTGGTTATTATTTATTAATAAAGTAAACATATAGGCTATCGCATACCATTCATAACAAAAGAAAGAGACAGATGAATTAACCCTACAACGGTTCTTCATGATTGGACAACCAGCCCAATAAGTTAACCAACAATATTACCAGGATTAAAATAACACCACCCACACTTGTTTTGAATAAACGGATATCAACTTCCGTATTCCTTTGTATTATTTATGGTTTCTTAAAGAATCTAAAATTACGCTTCCCGTAAACAAAAGACGCGAGATCAAATAAACTTACCTTAGATGCTGTTGAAATTTTACTTGTATTTTATATTACAGCTATCGTTGAATAACGAAATAAAGCATGGTGGTTCACAAACAAGAAAAAGGTGTATTTAAATGTTTTTATCTACATTTGAATGTAGGTAAATGTAAAAAAAATTATGACGATTCAAAAGTGCTTTTATAAGATGTCTAATCAAATTGAATAAATAAATGTTTGAGTTTGAGTTTGAATATGTATACTGCACGACTGTGTATACGAGCACCTAATCGATTAAAATGCATAAAATGCATAAGCATTTCGTGCATCAAATCAATTGCTTATTGAAATTATTAAAATAAATTTTAATATTTCAAAAGCGCATTTCAAAGCCACATAACACATACAAATATTTCCATAATCGTGATGGCTGAACGCCCCTTCACGCAATAAACAAATTGCTCTCGCTTAAGCATTCTAGTTAGCAGTACGCAATTTCCTTACCAAAAATAAGTGTCATTTACAAAAAGGGTAGGGTATGTACGCGTGAATTATGTAGTCACCATAAACATCGACGATTTACATAAAGGGATGGAAGCTTTCAAGAGATGAGCGTTTATTATACGAAGCTACTTAACTTTGGTCACGTAGGTAATCCTCAATTTCAATTGGTTCAAATTTTATATTTTGGAATAAGTTTATATTCTGGATTTGAAGTGTTTTTGTTATCTTTAATATTGTGTTGCCTTCTTTATTTGGTGGCTGGTTCATCGCTTTGCATAAAAGTGACCAAAGGATAACTTAATTCACACTTTATTTTTTTCCAAACATTAAACTGGCAAATGGAAAAACAAGAACAACAAAGTTTTCTATTAGGTATAATTAAATGTAATGTATAATGAATTATCACATGCATAACATTTGAATTATTAATTAATTCATTATCTTACGTATTATATTCGACAAATACTTGCGCATATTATACCGGCGCGGCGCGGCGCGGCAAATGGCAATGATATTTAAATTTAATTAGTATCATGATATGTCTGAAATTTTCGATGTTATTAATTAAAGCTTAATTTCGTTATAAATAGCTAAGTATCTGGTTCGTTGTGCTTTGTTGGTGTATCAATGTATACATCAATAACAATAAAACCAAATACATTGAAAATATTATTATACTACCTACACTTTACGAGCAGTAAACTACGAGTATAAGCCAGAACAAGACGTATTGCAAGAAAAATTAAAACTAAATTAAAAATTAAATTATAGAGTCAATCATATAGACAATTTGCATGATAGGCGTAAAATTTCAATAATAAAAACCGCCTTTATAAAATACCTCTAAAAATAAATTAAAACCACATCACATTCATCATCCACTCATATACACACGATGTAAAGCCCAAACATTAAATACGACCAAAATATATCAGTACGATTGAACAATTTGCGATACAAATTAATACAAATGTCGGAACCAAACACCTGCCCAAAATGAATACCGCA
Source organism: Colias eurytheme (assembly GCA_907164685.1). NCBI lineage: Eukaryota > Metazoa > Arthropoda > Insecta > Lepidoptera > Pieridae > Colias > Colias eurytheme. The sequence continues at coordinate 437 of CAJQZN010010355.1, read as the reverse complement.
GGATTTGTTCATAGGTAGCGAGGGCGGAACGTGCCGAATTCAATATAATACACTGAATGATCCCACATCGCTTTGCAAATTAAACGTGTATTGTGGTGCAGCTAAAATTGAACTATTGTTCGAATTACTTTTAATTAACAGCGTTTTTGCATGAACAATTAAGCGATACAGGCTCATAGCTTGTAAACAATTCATACGATTTTAAAGGACCTTTTATAATGCTTTATAATATTATGCCTAGTACTATGTGGATTTTAAAGAGGAAAGAACAACAGATAACATTGCTATCAATAAGATTCATCAAACCTTTTTGCAGCATCTACGTTTTGCAAGTACTGCTATAATAGGTGTTATTTTACTCAAATGAAAGAGTAACAATTGTATTCCGACGTTCCAGAACGCACCAATTACCTCGTATTAACGCAGCTTACCGCGTA
>CAJQZN010010353.1:0-19468 GCA_907164685.1 Colias eurytheme | reverse complement strand
TGTGTGTGTAATATGTAGTTATTATTGGAGAATTAGATTGAGATCTAATCTAATAATTTGATAAAAATGACTATTGGTGTTAGATACTCCGTTTATCGAGGTTGAGTATAAAGAGGGCTAAATTATGAATAATGTTTTAAAACTGTCGAGAAATTTTTTTAGAGCAAAATTAAGTGACGTGGGTAACCTAATTAAGACCATAATAAATGTATGTAGAACTTTATATCTTTAATTATTATCTAGTTATTTTATAATAGGAGCATTTTCATTAAATAAATAAAATCTTCAGGTCTATAATTTTTCCATACACGCATTGTAATGCATTCTTACAACTGTTACAAATGGGAAAGTTTAAGAAGGTAGATGTATAGGTATCTGTTGCAATCAGCCGATCCGAATTAAATTTGGCACAAAGATAAATTACAGTCTACTGTCTACATGTGCACATATAGCACTTTTTATAACACTTGAAGACAGATCCAAGCTACTAGAACATTTAAGAAGATTAATAGCATCAATAGACTAGAAGGACTGTATAAATTATAGAACCAAAGGTAACATAACAATAAAATCTAACGCCTGAGCCTCGTCTTGCATATTAATGGCTTATATGTTATTTGAGTTTAAAGCGCTTATTATTTTCAATTCATCTATATCATTTACAGAAAGTGTTAGTAGAGGTTCGTCTAATCGTCTTCTAGAAAATAACAATTCAAAAATAATACACTAGTTTTAGTCATAAAAACCAAAACATGGTTATTTCATAAACATAAAAACTCACACAATATTAGTAGACACAAATACAAAATAATATAAACATTTCATGATTTATTTCAAACTACAGTCCATGTTAAATTCACAACAATAATAATTAGCTTATTCAGTCAATAGTTAAAGTATATTAAAAATTTACTGCCTCTGTCGCTTGTCACTTGGTATATCTGCTTATATTATCTGTGAATCCTTTATTTTAAGTAAGAAATTAAAATATGTATAAACATTTCATAATTTATATTTAATTATATTGAAAAAGTACATATCAGTACCTGCATTACATACAGAAAAGGAAGGTAACTTCATCGCTAACCTAATATAGTATCCATAATATAGGTAGGAGATATAATATGCGCCAACGCCTTTTCAAACCGCTACCGCTCATGACTTGAAGCCACATAGCGCACAATTTGACCCACTTCGTCAATTGCCGTATTACCTAATTTGTGTATAAACCATATGGGATTCCAAGGTTCGCACGTTAAAACATCACCATACCCTTGTATGCCAATATATTTTTTCATTACGCACATGTTTGTATATCTATTTTAATACTTGTGACGTCATTACGCCAATGTGTAGTGTGAGAACACTATAATATTGAAGTAGATTAAAGTTATTATCCAGTAAATAGATTACCGGATTATGCCCTGAACGAAATTAAAGTCAATGTATTTTTACATAATATTCAGTAGGAAACAAAGATCCGTTAGAAAATCTATGCATTTTTTCAATTAATCATCAAATACAAGCGTTATCTATTTAGTAATGTATAACTTACATTATTCATTTATTTGAATTTTCAATTATGACGTCACAACATGACGCTAAGTCGATCCTATTCTAAGTTGCATCGCATACAAATCTAGATTCTACAATTTCAATTTAGAAGATTCTCGAATAAATATAATCATACATCAGCTGCCTGAATAACACTGAAATACCTATGTTTTCGACTTGCATATGTAATCTATATGTATTGTAAATTTTAATTACCCGTTGTAGATGCAGCCATACTGATAAGATAAAGAGCATATTTTGTCCATTTTTATTTCATTGTGTTACTTAGTATGAAATCATGTATTAAATATGATTTTAGAATATTGTAAATTTAACTTCGAGAAAACTTTTGATAAGCGGTCCTGAAGACACTTGTTTTTAACATAAAACATATTGATAAAATAGATGTTTTAAGTGTAAAATGTGTACACAAAATTAGTTAAATAACCACTTTATGTAATGAAAGAGCTTTTCCAATCATACTTAAAGTCAATACAGAGTATATTAAATGTATTAGCTACTAGATATTCCTATGAATTTATAATCTATTAACATGTAATGTCATTTATTGCTTAAATATCTCCTATGCCAATAAAACTTAATTCAAAATATGTACTTTTTCTTCTTCCTCTACTGAAAGATTTAAAAAAGTGCCAATCATGATAAAAAATGACATAACTTCAGCTTCATTAATAGGTACTTAGGTATTAATGAACATACAGACACTCTACAAACAATTGAAATAAATCTTATATAGGTTATCTAAATATCGATAAAAAAATATTTAATCACCAAAAGACCTTACGTCCCAAAGGAAAGCATATAGACAATATTCATAAAACGTCATTGACATAATCTGTGGTTAATCAAACTACGCCACAGATTAGTAAATACTGTTTACATTACTCATGCTCTTGTTTTGTAGGTACTGTACGTAGCCAAAAATACATTTCCCACAAAGAAGAGATAACAAAACGCCTGAGAGCACTCGTCGGTTCATCGCCCTAGATCCTAGCAGACGTTAATATTCATGTGTGTATGTCCTTCTTTCATGTCTAAATAGAGCTACGGTTTGAGATGAATTGTTGTGTGAAGATAAGAAATTATCGTAGTATAAGCGAGTCTGCAGATAACTGTAGGTAAATGTATGGGAAGAAGTATAAATACTTAAGTTTATAGTGACTCTTTAATAATTGTCGTGGGTTTTTGAGGTTTGGAATTAAACAAATTAGGTTTAAAGATTTCAATCAATTTATTCGTTGTTTTCATTTACACTTTCTAAAATTACTGTTACCAATGAAGATGGCTAATTAAATATGTAGTAACAACGAGAATGTTTGAAGGAAGATAGGAAGAAGAAATTAAAGAAACGGAAAAGAAAAACTTAGAACTAAGGTAGATCTGTATTATGATGAATGAATAGGCCTTGAAATAGACCTTTGATCTATAACACTGATAAAAAAATACTATTTCCCCAATTATAATATTAGTGCAAAGAGAAGATACCAGCAAAAAATTAAACAATACGCTACGAATTAAAAATCTCCATAATTTTTGATAACATCGTCTAAATGTGATTCTGAACATTGAATGCAAATCAATCAATAATATAGGAATGAGATAAGGTTGGAAACTATTGCTTTTTAGCAATAATTTGCCATATTTGGTTAAATTACTACGTTTAAAGATTGTACAAATAAAGCATTCTATCAGACATTACACTGCAGAAAAGCTAGTCTTGAAGACTGTAACATCTAACTGTTCATGGTTTCGTCACGGTAAAACGAGTGTCACATCACTTAGAATACTTAGACCCATTAGCACATCAGCTATAACTGGCACACTGTGCTTGACAACTTAAAGTATAAAATGTAAAGATTTTAACTGAAATATCTCTGACACTGTAAAGAACATGTGAAGATTTTAAAAAGAAATATGTCGGAAACATTCAGATGTACCCGACTTGGGATTTGTGCTTATCAAAATCATGGGACTAAACTAGATAGTGGTTTGTTATTTCAGGTAGAATTTCATGAGACTTATACACATAATCCTAGAAAATAAAAGTGATATCAGCTTGTAAATATATAAAAATCAAGATTATCCACACTAATAACGAACTTAGGTACATAATCTCCAAATGAAACCTACCAAATACTGTATTGCTGAATTGTATTCATTTTAAAACATCATTGTATAAGATATAGCTTTGAATCGGCAATCTCTGATATGTCCCACAACCTAGTTTATCTGATTTAACGATATATCCAATAGGAACTATCAATTTTTAATCTCAATAATTACCTCCCAGACCAGACTACCTAATAAAATTAAAAGCGCGTTTACACCAGCTGACTTCTGTACAAAGCCTGCACCCATCATTTCCAACAATGTGACACAGTGTCACCACAACATGCAAGCTCTATGTCGCATACGCTTACCGTTAGACGACCTTATTTGGTGACAATGGGTGACCGCCAACAATCATAGGTCTTGCAAACAACACGACAACTAAAAGCTCTTTGATATAACACGATGATAGCAATTTAGTCTAGACTGGAAATGCATCTTATGGTGCATTTTTACACTCGTGCTAAAAGCGATGCGAATAACTAACACGCATATAATGTAAACAGTGCACTGATTAGTTATTTCATATGCGTTGAAATTTATGTACCTATTCGTATAAGGTGCAATTTTTCGGGCATAACCAAAGGGAAGATGTGTGAACAGCCACGACATTCCTATACGAATGTTTAGCCGAATGACGAACCCGTATGTGTAATACCTATAGAAAATAAACCACTGTAGCAGAGGAGAAAGTTGTAGGGCATTTAAGACAGTTTTTATTGTCTAAATGCCGTCTTCTTACCTATTAATTAATTATCAAATCGCTTTCTAATAAAGTAAATACAGTCCCGATTATTTGCAACTACATATAATATTCTACCTATGCTGCAAAGTGTCATCAAAATTCCATCATCATGTAAGAACTAGGAAGTTAGGAATGTGCAATAGCCATTGATATGGAATTCGTTATCGTTGAAAAAATTCTAAGGCCAAGTCCATCTGTCCATCTGTTTCTTGCAGATGGAAACGCTGCCTAAATTCTTATTTGCTATATGGTCCCAATAGAGGCGCACAAAATTCATGACCGTATTATTCTTTATGGCATGATGTATATAATCAAATATTTCAGTATTATTTGTTTTAAAATATACTTTCAATAGGCTAAATTAAACAATCCGCTAAAAACTAGTTTCTAAGCTAACAAGCGTCTTTACGCAACGCTTCGGGGATCGTCAATGACGAATTAAATTATCAAATATATGCAATGTTTATTGTGTTTTGTAATGTTGACAAACTCTTTATTAAATTGGTAATGAAATAAATAATAGGTGTAAAAGTAAACTGGCATATGGCAATTGATAAATGTAAGTTTAAAAACCGGAGATTCACCGACAAGGGTCAAAATATGTTTAAGATTTTTTAAGACTAAAAGTTCAACTAAGCTATAAATAAATTGAGAAAAAAAAAACGGTACATAATTTTTTCATTCCTACCCTACATTATTTGAAACCTAAACCTAATAAGATACCGTCTCTAGCAATCTACGTAGGATAGGTACCTACTTATTTTAATAACTTCCCAAATGCCATACAGTTAATATTTGTCAACGTCTAAAATCGTGAATTTTTTGAATCTGCGCAAACGGGCCACAGACCACAGCCACTGGTGGCCAGCAACAACACGGTAAGGCAAAAGACGCGAGTTGGATTTTTTTCTATTTTATAAAAAACTAGCGGTCCGCCCCGGCTTCGCCCGTGGTACATGTTTACGTTTTCTCTACATAAGAACCATCCTCGTACTTCAAGGAATATAATAAAAAAAGAATTATCGAAATCGGTTCAGCCGTTCTCGAGTTATGCGCTTACCAACACATTTTGCGATTCATTTTTATATATAAGATTATATTTATAAAGCATTTGAAAACTATAAAATTAAAACAAAATTCAATCTATCTATTCATAAATAAATGATAATCAGATTACTTCCACATGTGGATTTTTCTAGAAACCCTGTCGGCATTAAATTCGCAGAACTTCAGTGGATCATCTGTAATAGCAACGATTTGCGTAACATGACCATCTGCTAACGCGTACTATAATTAAATTTATTAAAAACATCACATAAGCGTGAATACCATTTAAAGTCGTCTATCCAATTTATAAATGCGAAAGTAAAAATCTGTTTTACAATAAAATCGTGTTAAGAAATTACAGTCAAACATTGGGATGTACAATTTGATACTTATATGAATAAATATTTTTATTCTACATGCATCAGTTTAGCTAAACACGATTATGAATTTATAGTTAATTCTAGATTCATGTACAATCCTAAATTCCTGAAAAAATATATTCAATAAGTAAAATGTGTACCTTTATTTCCTACTAGAAAAAAATGACTTATTCATAACCTTTCATTGTAATAGTTTAAAAATTGAAAGCCCATCTTCACCACACGGTCTGAATGATACAGACCTTGCATAAAAATTGCTAAACACTAGATGGAGCAAAGTCAAGCGGTAGTAAATTGCTAATTGAGAATTGAGTAATTATTTTATAACAGAAGGCGATTGAAAATACATTATTTTGTACCTTTATTTGCATGTAACAAGTATGGTTTATACAATGTATATCTGCTGATAATTAAGCTCAATTAACTGAACGTACAATGAAATGTAATAAACTAATGTATTTATTTGAACAGATTTACCCACATGTTGCCAAAGAATTCACCGTTTCACAAACAATTTACAGAGACCTAAATAATACAATATAAACATGTCCTTAGAATATAATTATGTATATGTCTAAGATAAACTTGAACATGTTTATTATAAAAATATTTACTTGTAAAGCTGTTTGGTTTCTATTTATGATTTATAAATGAGTTCCTACTAAGATAGATAATACCTACATTATTTATTCATTAGTATGTATTCTTAGGGATATTTTAAATAAAAATTATCTCAATATACATACCTAATTTTATAAAAAACGTAGATAGTGTGCGTTTATATTAAAAATCTACAAAATTTAGTTCCGTTTTCCAAGTCTTAATCTTTATTTGTGAGTTAAAAACTGCACAAACAAAAAAACAATCACATGACAACACATTATCATTATGTGCATCATATTTTGTTATCTTGAGCGAACTGGTTGCTCGTTTTAAATTTTTAATACCTTTGCATGTATGTATTTATTTTAAGAATGAAGTTCATATTTTAAATGTTGATATTATCTTTCAAATTAATCTATTCGGTCCAAAATGTTAAATTACGAAATTGAGTAACTTCATCTTTCATGAAAAAAAAACATACTTAGTTTATTATTATGTATTGAAAAGTTTTAAACCTTTTAAGTAATTTGTCACCTTATGTGATACTGGTTACTTATATTCCTTTACTACTCAAAATACTTCACACAAATATTAGTAATAAATCATTAAAAATATGTAGTTACGTCCACTCCCACAAATGTTAATCACAAACATAATATTAGTCACAAAACACCATGCCGATTCAAAACAATCAAACCACTAACAGTCTTGCAGGGTCCATGAGTTGACCGGCGAATGCGGACTCAGGCTGTAGATAGGAACTCCAAAGTGTTCCCGCAAGCACGAACTGTTTGTATTCTTTAACGCTTCCACTAGTTTCTTCGTACTCTTGCCGACATTTTCATCCCTCTTTAGAAAAGCTGCGATATCCACGCCACAGCTCTCGTTAACTGCTTTACGACATTCCGCAGCAGATTGTGGTGTCGGCTTGCTAACTCCCAGCGCAGAGTTGCAGACTTCATTCACTAGCTCGAGTATGGCAACGTCCGTTTGAAATATCACTTCACAGCAGCCTAAATTGCGTGATTAGAAGGTGTTAGCTTAAATAAATACACATTATTCCTCATAGAAATGTTTTTCATAAATGTTAAAATTATTATTAAAACTTTTAAAACTTCAAATGTTCATAATTTAATATAAATTCTTTAAGTATTTGAACATTATAGTGAAAAGAATATTAATTAAATTATTTCAAATAACTAATTGCTGTTGTTATTGTAAATATTAAAACAATGTTTAGGTATATATTCAAATAAAAATTGGTATAAAATCCACGGAATAAGAAGTTTTTAAATATTTCATTAACAATTATTTTTTAAAGTAATTGAGTTATTTATAGCTATATTCATTAAATAAATAAAACATTTTGTTGCACACAAAACAGAAAAACCTAAATTTGCAATTTTTCAGCAATGAAACATGCAATAAAAATTATTATAATAGTAAACTAGATTGAAGACATTATTAATTATTACAATTCACATTACAAATTGTGGTCTATTAATTAAAACCTACTATACAGCTTAATATCATTAAAATTTTAAATTTACAATTTATTTTCCTCGTATAATCATATTTCATACATTAACAAAATATCCAAAAATGGATCATTTAAAATATATTTTCATAGCAGTTGTAATTTTTTCACAAGTTCGGATAGCTAATTAGATAATAATAACCATAAAAAGTGATTTTAAACATTGGCAAGTACATGAATAAGACCTATGTGTGCGATTTTTCCTAGTTACACAATTATCTAGCACATTCCAATCAGATCTCGTGTAAACATTAATTCTCAGTCAACAACTGGACCGCGACTCTTATTTGCATAGCTATGTCTTTTCATACGTAAACAAACGCTTCGGAAATTTTCAACATACGTATTTTATTCTAAAAATTACGATAACTTCGCTAATATTTTATTGTCTAATTTACGCCTCTAATACGAAATTACGGACGTATAATTAGACTTACTAACGCTTCACTAGCACTAGGTCGCAGTGCAGCGATATTGACATTGAGCTAGAGTTAAAAATACCTATTTACCTGCCTCCCGGTCGAACTTGTTCGGCTTTAGCTGCTCCTGCGTGTGGCCCAGGATCAGAGGAGACAGGATTCTGGGCCACAACACTGCGAAACATCCCACAACAATCACTAAAACGAACATCGTCTTTCGCGGACCTAACACCTCGTCGTTCGCCATTATCTCGTCGTGTTTTCGTATCGTTATTCACGCACAGAGCCGGTCGCACTCTACGGGAACATATTCGTGTGTGATATAAATAAAGTTTTCCTTCGTTTCATCCACGAGAAAGTGCAGAGCGACGCAATGACAGCTGTCAGACACCCTCCGCCCCGCGGTGCGGGAGCGATCGGAAAATCGTACGCGAATTTATTACGGGAGCGTTTGCCGGTTGCCTTCTTCGATCTTCTTTAGTAGAACGCCGATGGATTGAGCTGGCTCGATGTGACACAGCCGTATATAATATTCAATCAGCTATGCCGACATCTTGCCTTCCCAGCCACCGGCTTGTAGAGTAGTGAAATCGTCGGTCCGGTCACTAGATTAGTTCAAATATTGACAGAGTAAATTATCGTTTGACGGGCGAGCGTGCGGCGCTCGCGGGCAGAACTCGGTACAATATGCCTGGGCGCGGAGGCGGCGCTGGCTAATAACCCTTCCCCACCGCGGCATGGTCTACGCGCGCAAGATGAATACCAATTAACCGCACCGTAGGTATTTGTCATTAGATGGTGTCTTATGGAGTAAGGTACTCCCTAACCCATGAAGTACTTTTCCACCAACTTCCACGTGAAGCCTATTTGAATTATAAAACTGGCTACCGTCACACCCAACTCATAACGGGTGACGCATAATCGCTTGTATTCGTTGCTCCGTGCCTGACTATAATATGTACTTAATACAGGTTTTATACTATTTAAACATGTTTAAAATGCTACTGCTTACTTATAGAATAACATTAAATAAGATTTTATTACATATTATGTAGTACAAACAATGTGGTAGTATGAAGTGTAGTCTTATTGGATGGAGAACGAGATTTTTGAAATCTAAGAACCACAATTTGTATTAAATTTCTCGACATTTTATGGAGAAAACAAGCAACATACTATTTGTATGATATATATTATAATATTTTCAAATTTCAGTTTTCACATTTTACTGTGAAACTGTCCTTTCACGAAAAAACTACGCGGCTAAAATTTTTATACAGATAAATTATATGGAATATCTTAGCATGTTATATGTACGTAAAATCTTATCCCTGAAAATTATGTGTAATTATGTGTAGCTATGGAAATCTATATACATACAACTAAAGTGTAATTTGTAACTACTTTGTAGGAAGCTAATTGTAACGGTCTATTTCAAATATAACCGGCGCGGCGATTCTTCGTTCCTTCGTTCTCGTTTATCAAAAAAGATATTTAAATAAAATAAAAATCATAAAAGGAAAAATAAAAGACATGTTTTTTGGAAGTTATGGATGTATTCAGAGCATAATTCACCTTCCAATAAAGAAGAGAATGGGTTGACTTTTTGGTACTGCTTTAAAAAAAGCTTTGAGTAAAAAAAGTAGCTATCCTGTAACAGAAAAGTAGGAAGGAAAGACTCAGGATACCATTTTGGCTCTCATAAATTATATGTATCACAAAAAATAACTTACAATACAGTTCTTATCAAAATTTTGAAGTTATGTAGCTATTTCAGGCGAGATAAATAATTCAGGATGATATCAGTTTTCAGTAAGCAAGCAATGAAGTTAGAAAAAATAAAGGTATTCCTAAAATTTGCAAAATTAACCACCATCTACCATAGAAATCGTCAAACATAGATATTTCCAATCCAACTATAATATTATATACTTAATATTTTGATCAAACAATGATGAAGTGAAACAATATCACCTTTATACGTTAATTTAAAAGATAAGACTTTCTCACGAATAAAACAAACTTCCCTTCATCGGTTCTAACTTCTTTATCCGCACCCCAAGGATGCGTTTCCTCTACAAAAGTAAACATATCATATAACCTGCATGTTTAAATTTACCATACCTAAGTTTTGATTGAGAAGGTGCACAGATAAAATTAACTAACCAGTATTAAAAATTGTTTAGAAGGTATACGCGCTTTAAAGACTAAAAAAAATCATGAATTGAGAACTTCAAGTCAAACTGTAATTACTGTACTCATAGAATTTGCATGTCTGCTTACATATATTTATTATTTAGGTACACATTTTATTCCTTGTCGAACATCGCATGCGGTGCAACGAAAGAAGAACAAGGAATAAAGCTAAGGAATAAAGTCAATTTTATTATTATTACATAAATTTATTATTTAAAGTCTGCTTTCAGGCCATGCTGCATATGTTTTCAGGTCAGATCCAAGAATGTGTAGAAAATAAAATATAATAATCATAACCTTTGTAAAAACAGTTGTTTTTTACGTGTCGTATGTACTACCTTTACATCTGCATATCTTCGATGTCTATAAAGGAAGACACGACGAGACGATATAGGAAGTAGGAACCGTCATGCTCGCTATAGTAAGTAGTCAAATAATTTCTGGAAAACTCCAATACTTAAGGCAGCACAACGTAGCTCAAAGCCTTTACTATGGGACAATCACCATTTCGATATACCATTTGTATGCAATGCGCATACATCCCTTGTACAAACAATAGGCTGGTAGCGCTCCTTTCCACGCAGGAAACGTCGCACGCGCAGCAACTACGAAGTGAGTTGCCATATATAAAGCGTCTACCTGGATGCAAGAGACAGCGGCCATAAACACGGGACATCCTGGTTAGTTTCCGGTGAAGCTTTGGTTCATTGCGGAAATGCGTGATTCAAATTTAAGTTGCGCGATTTCCGTATTCTATTTTCGTTTTAACGGTTAGGCCTTTTGTATTCTAAAGCTTTTTTAAATATATAAAAATAGTAATTATGCCTGGATGAAAGACTCTTAGCTAAGCGGATTGAGATTACATTACAATAGAATGTACCCAGTAGTAACAATTTATCTTCATCTTGTGCTCATTCCTGTGCCTATCTCTAATGTCCATTTGGCTGGTCCTCGAGAGCAGCAGTAGTAAAACTATGATTTAAATCTACTTTTTGTGCATAAAATATAAATTCACGCAGGATCAATAACAAAACAGTAGGTACCACTAGATAGGTTATGGGGAGGTATATATGTCTGCCTTATTCCCTACAATATACATACTGCCTATATATATAGCAGGCACTTAAAATTTGCAATCAACATATAAAATAACCTCTATCCTCTAACCTCTATTAATTTCAGATCTGTTCAAAAGATTTACAGCTGTCAAATTTTAAATCTCGATAAATTTGTTTTCATAATTTAAACTTCACAGTTAACACATTGCAATTTTACGAGCCACGTTAATTATTATGAGATGAACATTAGGTCACTTCACGAATTTTAATGGAATGTGTCTATGTACCTACAACTGTAATGTGTTTCATAGTGCTGGTGCCAGGTATGTACTTAACTCATTTTAAATGTTGTTTATAGTAAAATAATTTTAATAAATGAGTATTTCGAAGCGTAGTACGCAGTATGTCGAAAGGGCTGCAGCTCCAGTGGGCGCCACAGATGAATGGATGATGTAACGAGATGATTCACTCAATTAATTAGAATACGCCTTCTTTACACTATTGACTGCATTTTAATGGGTATCTTATCTGGCTAAAGTTTACTGAGAACTATAATTATATACCATTTTGAACTTTATAAAGCTTTGTTTTTCAAATTAGTAACTATACCTAACTATATATCTGTAAATGTAATAAACTTTTACCATTTTGGTACTGAGTGAATCATTTATCGATTAAGTAAATTTTCTTTTCTATAGTTAAAAGTTAAAACTATTTTTAAACAATGATATATATTTATATTTTTGCATGTTTCATATATTATCAGACTAGGATTTAAGCTGTAGGTATGATGAATAAGGATACTTATTTCACTCATAGGACATCCAGTCACTTTAGCTTTAATAGGTACCTATAATAGGCACAATATAATGCTTCCAATATTTGTTTCTATAAACAAGTACTTAGGTAAAAAGTAATAAGTATTTAATAATCAAGTAGCTCCCTGCCACACGCCTACCACAGATAATATTACAAACTAGCTGCTCTCCGCGGTTTCACCCGCGTGGCTCCACTCCTGTTGGTCTTAGCGTGATGATATTTATTATAGCCTATAGCCCTCCTCGATAAATGGGATACCTAACACCGAAAGAATTTTTCAAATCGGACCAGTAGTTCCTGAGATTAGCGCGTTCAAACAAACTCTTCAGCTTTATATTACAATATTATAATATACATATAATATACTAGCTTTCCGCCCGCGGCTTCACCCGCGTTTTCAAAGAAAAACCTGTTCCCGTAGGATTTCCGGGATAAAACCTATCCTATGTCCTTTCTCGGGTATCAAAATATCTCTATACCAAATTTCATGCAAATTGGTTCAGTAGTTAAGGCGTGATTGAGTAACAGACAGACAGACAGAGTTATAATATAGATTACAATAGTTACTATACCTACTAGTATCTGCCACGTAGAACAAATCATACGACGACATGATGGGAAGCAGGCCTACGCTATCGTAACTTATCTATGGTTACTTTCAAAACTACGTTGGATACTTTCTAATATTATCAGCAGCAATGTCCTCTTTATTTCGGGTGTACCCACTGAATATTTACCTAATTACCTACTTTTTTTTTCAATAAATTCAGCAAAGACGGATATACTTACTCACGTTCACGTTTTATTAATGGAATGTTAAACTGTCAAATATATTTAGCTTCTATAACAACTAGTATTTAGCCCAAGTCAGGCAGAAGCTAGTAAATGTGATGAGCAGTCGCGTGCGCATATCTCCGCGTGCCGCTATTGTAGTGTACGCGAGCTGAATGTGAGAACGAGTTGGTGATATACAGAGTCGCATCGTGGTCGGTACAGTACAGTTTGATAGTAACAGATGTACAGATTACAGAATGCTTTATGGCTGTAGGTTACTTATTAAGATAGACCGTATAGTTATGCTTATAGTATCTTATATATACTGATATGAAACTTTTCTTGAGCCCATTACTAAATATAGAATATTATGTTTATGGATAGAACTGATGATGTAGCAGAGCTATTACGAAATTATGTGTTAAAACGTTTTAATAAAATAAACACAATTTGTTCTTACAGGCTAAAATTGATAGTCATTGAAATCATCTTCCTTTTCTTTCTTTCAAATTTCTCTCAGAAACAGTATGTTAAACGTATCAGTGACGTTCCAAATATCGTCCCGTATGTTTTCACGTAGGTCCCAATGTTCAGCCAACAAAAAAGGGACCAAAAAAACGGTTTCTTTTTATACATTGACAGGTCCAACTTGAATTAATATGTCGTGGTTGTTCGAACCTTTGGGTTTTATCTTAAGTGAAAAAACACGAGTTTATATCCAACGAATGAGTATTATAAATACAATTTACATACATGTTGTTGTCTTTGGATGAATGTAAAAATGTTCATGTAAAATGCTGAAAGGGCATAGCAACAATGCCGCTACGCATAGCTTTGTATTAGAACAATGGATTATGAGTTTCATACAGTCTACACTCTACAGCCTGTGTGGTCTCTAAGTCAAATAAAATCAATAACAAAACTAGTAATTACAAAAATCTTTCATTTGAAGAAAGTCTTGCACAGGTAACCCAGGTTAGTGAAGTCCCATGTCCCCATTGTGGGGTAAAAGGCAGATGCATTATACATCTGTTTCACTGATCGATTTTCTTTAGGGACAAGTAGGTGATCAGCCTTCTGTGTCCTACCAGACCAAGGCCTTTTTTTTTGTCTCCACCGGGAATTGAACCCAGGACCCCTCGGAGTTACGCTCACGCGTCAACCACTGTACCGAGGAGGCGGTCATCAGTCATCAGCCCAGGTTAACATACTATTTATTCATAATTCAATGAATTTCAGCACGCTGACAAGACGGCAGTACTTTTTTTGATAAAAAGCGCTCTGAAATTTTTCAAGTTCAATAACATTATTTTTGGTCACTCCATGCAGCACCAGCTGGATTTGTAATTACTGTTATGTAGTTTACTTTAAAGACGACATTTAGTTAAATACAATTTGAAAAATGAAACATAACGAACATTTTGTGGTCACTACCGCCCATAGAAACTAGCTTTGAAGTTTGAGGTAAGTACCTACTTTGCTGAATTTACGGACATCTTCGCTCTTTCATTGAAGCTTTTTCTTGCCTCAATATATCACATTATTAGAACTACGTATTTACATCAAAAGATCTCAGAGATAGGTATATTTAACGATCAACTGAAATAGATAGTTTAAAATAAAAAAACCACAGATTACCACCTCAAAATCCATTCACGCGTTGTCTTACGAACTGCTTTGTTACATTATTACCTAATGTATTTTCATGTAAATTTGTAGAGCGAACCATTTTTACCAGCCTCGTGACCTCTGTGTTAGCATAGCGACATGACGATTTGTCACATTATCGCTAAAATCACCGCCCTTGAACGCACAATAAGGTTTTAAATTGGTGTAAATAAATATACTTACATGAACATATGCAATTTAACGCCTTTGAGTTATTTAAGTAGACCTAGGGTAACGGCACCAGTGGTCAGCCTCATAACAGCTTTTTGAAGTTTTGACAATTGCCATTTCTACAACAATCGTCGAATAAAAAAACGTACAACATGTATGGATTTATTGTTTATTGTAGTTTCGAATCAGCGTTTATCAAAAACAATAATTCTCTTAGTAAAATATATAATTAATTTTAAACAAAAAATGGCCCAGTGTCCCAGTGAACAGCCTCTAAAAACCAATAAACAGCCTCGTTGAACCCAGTGTTCAGCCTTTAGTAAGTATAACTAATTATGAGATCAAAATAAACAATGTTATATCAAAATCAACTATATTAATCACATTTTTATAGCAACGATTCACTTAGCACAAAAAAATGTATATCGCACATAGGTAAATACAAATATTATTTTAAACATACTATTAGTTATTACAATCTCTTTGTGTCTTCTTATTTTCTAGGAACTTCTTATTATTTATCATAAAAACAGCAATAATTCTTTTAAAAAAAATCAGCGATATTAAGTAGTTTAAAATATTATTGATGTATCTATAATCCACAATATATATAATTATAATCAACCACAGGAGGATCTCTTTCGGAGGATTTCTCTGGAGGATACTGTTGTCTTGGCGGCATTTTTAGCTAGAAAAAAAGGGAACAATAATAACTTTTGGATATGAATACACATAATACCATTATTTCAGGTAAAACTTAACTAACATGAAGTATTACTTATAGATTTAAACACAAACATTCGCATTTAGACTTTAAATATTATTCCAATAACATCATGGCTGAATACTGGATCATTGAGACCACAGATTGAGACCCAGTGGTCAGCCGCTTGAAAACTTATTTTGAAATGCGGCTGACCACTGGGTTTTCTAACAATTAGGAATAATCCCAGTAATCAGCCCCAGGGGCTGTCCATTGGATCTTCCATAAAAAATCAGTATCCAATGGTCAGCCCCTCAAATTTTTAAGTAAAAAAACATTATTTTTTATCAAATTTCATAAAATTAAATGCTCTAAGTATTCTATAAAGTTATTATGTATAAATAACAATCATATTTCATACTAAAATATGTTATGTCTCACCTTTCAAAAGAGCACCACGTGAAACAAAAAATATTGCAGAAATGACACTTCTGCTCTTGTCGGCGGACAGCACCTGTACGAACGTGTTTACTTCTCTCCCCTGACCCCCTGCTGCTCCTATCGCGTGATGCATGAACCAATAACTAAACAGAGCTTCTATTTAAGTGCGCGTGATTTGGTTATTTTGATTACAGCTATATTTATGGCCAATAAACAACGCAATAGGCTGATCACTGGTTCCTGGCTGACCACTGGTGCCGTTACCCTATGTTAGCTTGAGACTGATGATAAAGAAGGGCACCAGATATAGAGGTTTAAATAACCAAATAATATAATAGAATGCTGCACGGACCTCATGTAAGAACTAACTTATGAATATGTGTGTTGCTTGTGATTTTCTGTACTTATTATTTTATATTACCTAATTAACGTTATAGAACTAACATTGTAACTTAATATGTTATTAAAAAAAGTAACCAATCGCTGAATATTTTAGGATTTGATAAATTTTATCATTGTCGTTTTTAGGTTCTTAACAATCATGACTAAACTGCAAATCTTAAAAATCTAAATATGACTTATTATGCGCAATACGACAAACACAGTCATCATAGCAGTTATATAGTTATCATATAGGAATATTACGGTCTCAATTTGTCCACAAAACCATTTGTCCAATGAACAATCAAGCATTGGAATCCATTTAACCATATTAATAGCTATTGGTCACCCCGGCGTCCATATTGGAAAATATATATTCGAATCACGTTTCCCGCCAAAGACAACGACTCGCCCGACTGAATAGAAAGAATGATGGAATTCATGTTCGGCTGTATAGGTATGATATACGATGAATATTTAATGTGTTTAATACATATTTCTAAGAATAAAACTTTAAAATGCACGATAAATTTTATAGTTGATACCGCTTTGGCGGTCTACTTTTCATATATTATGTATGTTCCAATTTGCAAAACTAATGTATTTATAAATCTTGTGTCACAATGTTTGTCCTCAATGGACTCCTAAACCACTTAATCGATTATAATAAAATTCGCACACCATGTGCAGTTCGATCCAACTTGAGAGATAGGATAGTTTAAATGTGTAGGTACCACAGGCGAAGCCGGGGCGGACCACTAGTAAGATTATAGAGAGGAAAGGTTTGTTGTATTTGTATGTAACGAATAAACATAAAAGTTTAGAAAATCCAAGAATGCACGCCTCATAGCTGTCATTCAATTAAAAAATAAAATAAAAAGAAAACAAAAGACGTTCGAAATTCAAATCTTTCGCGCTATTGTCCACCAACTAGTTACAAAGTAAATGAAAAAAAATGCTAGGTATTACAAACTGTTACAAGCGAGTAAATAGTTTAGAGTAGTCAGTAGATATACAATCGATAAGTGATTTCAGTTTTTGTTAATTAAAATTAAACTTTAATTAGAATTTAGATCCGTGATCTTCGAAAGGAAATAAATTTAGTTGTAGACTAAAAATTTAGATAACACCGAAGCGTTTAAAAATTGAATTCTATAATATGATTATTGTAAGTTATTACAAGTTTTTCGCGAGTTATCGGGACCACGCCGTTTATCATACAGATTACAGATGTCACTTTCTTTCATGTCACGAACAGCACAGAGCAAGCGATACAGACAGGTACAAAATATTTTTTTAAAAACATTATATTTTTCTGAATGAAAATTAGCGCATCACCTTCTGCAGGCATTTATTCTACGACTGATGAGCTAATTTTCATTAAACCCAGTATTTAAAAAGCATTTGTTTTAAAAATGTCATGAGTGTTGTAATTGTTTTCTCTTGACAATGATGTGTAAATTTTATTCTACGAGTGCGATAGAAAATAAATGTAGACCGTACTCTTTTATTATAAAAAAAATCACTTGATTTGTGTTAGGCGCGAGTAGAACACTACCTTGAGGTAGTGTTCTACGCTCTCGATCACAGTCCCGAAAAACGGGTCTGTTAAATGAAAAGTATAGGCGTTATAATAGTAAAAAAACTCCTAGGAGTTTTTTGGATCTAGATCCATACTATAATATTATAAATGCGAAAGTAACTCTGTCTGTCTGTCTGTAACTCAATCACGCCTAAACTACTGAACCAATTTGCATGAAATTTGGTATGGAGATATTTTGATACCCGAGAAAGGACTAATTTTGTTGCGAAATATGTACCACGGGCGAAGCCGGGTCGGACCACTAGTAGGTAATAAAATAAGGCATCAATAAAGTTGAAAATATTATATATGTAATAAGTATAAACATATTATATGTACTTCGAACTCACAATTTTATATAAAAATAACGATAATGGACATTATTGATAAGTTTTATGGTATTACTACTTTTTACCCCATTAATAATTGACCAAACCGTTTTAGCTTTATTATCAGAATCGCGTATTTTATTCTTTATATAACTACAAAGGCTTCGCAATGAAACAAACTTTTTTTAGTAAAAGTTTTTGGATAGTTAAGTAGGTAATATTCTAATGGGTGAGATGGGTCTTTGTTAAATTGCTTCGAACCATATAACTCATAAATAATATTCCTGCACCTGTGTACATACTGTATTCTAGGTGTCGCCATTTTCTAAATGGTAAATCCTTAGATGCTGAAATATTTTACTTAAAACATATTTTCAAATTCATGATGTAGTAATTAAAAAGATTTGTAAACATTAAGTAAGGATTGATCATTCAGAGTGGGCAGTTTATTATAAATATTATTCATAAATTAATGAAAACATTTTTTAGTTATCGGCTAAACATTAATGATAAATTCTTTTAGATGTGGGCAATGGGCATACAGTCCCATTCAAAAACAACTTTCTGGCCACAGTGATCTGGAGTTATTTATTTATTAGACACACCAATAATGCCTCAATTAATACAATTTACAGAAGTACATTAATAATTATTTCCTAAACTGAATTGGCCATAAAGCAGGCGTATACAACAATTATAAAAAAGGTCTTAAAATTTTTCAGTTTTGAGTCTAAAAATACATAATCAAATTTTTCATCCATTGAGAAAAAAAATAAGTATAAAAACATAAAATTCGTTACATAATTAAAAATTTATCAAGAATACATAAAAATACTACAATATTAACATGATTAAAATTTTGAAATTTTATACATCCATGAAATAAAAAAAAAAAAGTGTGTGCGTGTAACCTTTACGCGCGATTGAAGTA